>JANAVB010033713.1:0-28848 GCA_029216955.1 Iris pallida | reverse complement strand
AGCTGGACAGCAGAGAGGTCCATCACCCACCCAACGCGTAACTACAACCAGCACAGGGCGGGCAAGCTTTTGCCTTGGCCGTTGAGGATCCAAAAGTAGAGCCAGAGACTGAAAAAGATTCATCGTAGGTGCTATTTTATACATCACACCCGCCTTTAGCTTTATTGACTGCAGCTTCACATAGTTTTATCATCGAACTTTGATCAATCACTAGATATAGGATGTAGTAAGATGATCTGTAGAGTAATGACTAGAGGTGGACCATCACTATCACAGAGACTTGTACCTGCCCTATCACTATCTCAGGTTATACCTTCCTAGCACCCCTTATGGTTATGCCTCTCCCTAATTACGATGTAGTCTTGGGAATGGACTAGCTGAGCAGGGAGCACGCCTGATAAACTGTCATCGGGTTGTGCCATCTTTAGTCCACCTGGTGGACCTAAGTTTGAGGTGGCTCGAGCACCAGAGAGCATGGAATGTGTCTTACACCTCCATCACAGAAGATTCCGGACCCCCTCATCCCCTTATAGCAAAATTTTTGGATGTCTTCTCTGACAATCTTCCAGGATTACCCCCTGATCGTGACGTGGAGTTCACTATCGATCTAGTACCTGGCTCTTCTCTATCTCACAATGATGCTACAGAGTCAACCCAAGGAGGCCAAGGAGATGAAGGACCAGATTGATGAGCTCAAGGCCCAGGGATTCATTAGAAGTGGAGCTTCACCCTGGGGTCATCAGTTTTGTTCGTGCCCAAGAAGGATGGAACCATATGGATGTGCATAGACTATCGGGCATTGAACAACATCACCATCAAAACAAGTACCCTTTGTCCAGGATTGATGACCTCTTCGTCTGTTGAGCGGAGCGAAGGTTTTCTCGAAGATTGATCTCAGGTCTGGATATCACCAAGTCAAAGTACGAAGGAGGATATTAAAGACGGCATTTAACACCAAATATGGACAATATGAGTTCTTGGTTTTGTCTTTTAGATTTATAAATGCCCTAGCAGTATTCATGAACCTCATGAACAAGGTCTTCCATGTACCTAGACCAGTTTGTCGTTGACTTTATTGATGACATTCTGATCTACTCGAAGACCCAAGAAGAACACGAGATGCACTTGCGGATAGTCTTAGAGACATTGAGGAAGGAGAAGCTATATGGTAAGCTGTCCAAGT
This sequence comes from Iris pallida, assembly GCA_029216955.1. Lineage (NCBI taxonomy): Eukaryota > Viridiplantae > Streptophyta > Magnoliopsida > Asparagales > Iridaceae > Iris > Iris pallida. The sequence goes on along the minus strand of JANAVB010033713.1, from coordinate 27,665 downwards.
GCGAGTTCTTCTTAGAAAAAGTAGATTTTTTTGCCATATGTCACATGAGAGGGCATAACAGTAGATCCTAAAAAGACAGCAGCAGTGGAATCATGGTCAACCCCCAGTTTAGTTACAGAGATCAGAAGCTTCTTCGGCTTAGCAAGGTATTATAGAAAGTTCGTGAAGGACTTCTCAAGGATTGTTGAACCTTTGACGAAGCTAACCAAGAAGAATGAAGAATTCATCTGGGCCGAGGCGTGTCGGGCATCATTTGAGGAACTGAAGAGAAGATTGACATCAACCCTATATTGTCGCTACCTTCAGGATCAAATGGATTCTCCATTTACAGCGACGCTTTCGGCAAATGATTGGGTTGTGTGCTACAGCAGCATGAAAGGTAATCGTTTATGCTTCACGGCAGTTACGGAACCATGAGAAGAACTACTCGAAGCATGACCTAGAGCTAGCAGCAGTTATCTTCGTCCTGAAGCTCTGGAAGCTTTACCTATACGACGAGAAGGTAGACATATACACAGACCATAAAGGTATAAAGTATATCTTTACACAAAGGAGCTCAACATGCGCCAGAGGCGATGGCTGGAGATCAAGAAGGACTTTGATGTCAACTTACAGTACCATCCGGGTAAGGCTAATGTCGTTGCTGATACGTTAGCAGGTACCCGATGGCTATATTCTAACAAAGGACCGACATCTGCTAGAGGACATGGAGAAGCTTGGGCTGGAAATTATGCTACCAGAAGCAGTAATATTGAAGCTTGAGAAAGAAGCTATTGTACCAGGAGTGGACTCGCCCATGATGCAATTACAAGTACAGTCCAGTCTAATCAACAGAGTTATGGAGACTCAGTTCCAGGATGAGACTATACAAGCTGAGAGAACGAGTGTTAGCCGAAACACTTGAGGATTTCTCCATAGCTGGAGATGGAGCTCTAAGGCATATGACAAAGTTTTGCGTGCCGACTGGCGAACTGAGGAACGAGCTGATGAAGGAAGCACATCAGTCACAACATTCTATTCACCAAGGAGAAATAAGTGTACAAGGACATAAGAGCACATGTATGGTGGCTTGGAATAAAGAGATGTGGCAGAATTCATCTCCAAGTACTTGATCTGCGAGCAGGTGAAGGCAGATCGTCAGAGGTCAACAGGATTGCTACAGTCACTTCCCATTCCGGAGTAGAAATGGGAGCATATTACCATGGATTTTATAACAGGATTGCCTAGATCCCAAGGAGGGAATGATGCCATCTGGGTAATTATGGATAGACTGACCAAGTCTGCCCATTTTATTCCTTTTAAGGTTGGTTTATCCACCGAAAGGTTAGCAGATCTCTACATGCAAAACATCTACCGGCTTCATGGAGTTCCAATCAGCATTGTATCAAACAGGGATACCCGGTTCACTTCATACTACTGGAAGAGTCTACAAGAAAGTTTGGGTACTTAGCTAAAATTCAGCACTACATACCACCCACAGACCGATGGACAGTCGGAAAGTACTATTCAGATGCTTGAGAACATACTGAGATCATGCATCTTACAGTTTGGAGGTTCTTGGGAAGATCATTTATACCTGGTTGAGTTTTTTATAACAATAGCTACCAGGCCAGCATCCGTATGACACCATTTGAGATGTTGTATGGACGTCTTTGCCACACTCCACTAGCATGGGACGACATAGATGATCGAGTTATGTTGGGACCAGAGATGGTTACGGATGCTGCAAAAAAAATAAAAATTATCATAGAGACACTGAGGATTGCACAAGATCGCCAGAAGCATTGGGCAGACCTTAAGCGCCAAACTTTAGAGTTTGAGACAGGATATCAGGTCTTTGTTAGGATTTCTCCTACCAGAGGCACTATCAGATTCGACAGAGCTGGAAAGCTCAGTCCCAGGTATATCGGCCCATTTAAAGTGCTGAGCAGGGTTGGAGAAGTAGCTTACAGAGTGGCTCTTCCATCTAGTCTCGAGGGCGTGCACAACGTCTTCCACGTATCATAGCTGAGGCATTACGTATCGAACAAGAGCCAAATATGGATCATTCAGAGCAGGAGACTGGACCAAGTCTCACAGTGCCAGAGCAGCCAGTGGAGATAGTAGATCGCATAGAGAAGAGACTAAGGCATGTGGTGATTCCGTAAGTCAAGGTAGCTTGGCGTCACCACTCTCCAAGCGTGGCTACCTGGGAGCGAGAGGCTGAGATGAAGGAGAAGTATCCATATCTTTTCTTGGTATGTTCTAACCCTCTATTTCATTATTGGTAGAAATTTCGAGGATAAAATTTTCTAAAAAGGGAAGGTTGTAAAACCCAGAATTTTTGAATCAATTAATAAATGATTTTATGTAGCATAATGTGTTATTATTGTTATTTGTGTTAGTATTACTATTTGAGGCATTTATTGAGTTCTAGTTAGCCCATAACTTAAACCCACGTTTAACCCGCTAACCCTACCCAAACTCGTTAGACTTAAACTACCCGTTCAACCACTACCCAGTCCCCAGTCAGAATCGCCCCTTCTGCGGATCACATCCCCACGTAACCTTTCCCCCTCACGTAATATCTCAGAAACCACTCCCCCTTCCATCAGAAACTAAATAACGTCAGAACCTTTCCACCGCCCCAAACCTTCCCAAACATCTTCCATCTCCCTCCATACTTCTCCATTTCTAAATCCGACGATGCCTCGATGATCCACGCGCCACCCCGGTCAATCCGACACCCCACTCGGAGGTGTTTTTTAATGTCGGATCAAAGCTGACGTCACCGTACCGCCCGCCTACCGTCGGTGCCTGCCAGTCGCCCGCCTTTTGCTGGCGTCGCCAGCCGCCATCGTGTCGTCGCCCGTGCGTGCAAGCAGTGCCCCCTCCCCCATGCAGACACCAGCATGCTTCGCATGTGCAGCAGCGTTCCGCGTGTGCCCCGGCGACCAGCGCCCCCACCGGCGAGCATACGCACACCCCAAGCGCTTGTCCCGCATGCCCGTGTGTGCGCTCCCGTCGTCCCGCGTGTTCCACGTGGCCTTCCCGCGTGCGTGCGCATTCCGAGTCCGAGGCCTTCCCTCAGTACTCCGTCATCAGCCATCCGGTAAGCCCCTGATCCTTCTGTGTAAATTATAGAATGTGAAACCCATTCCTGTTCCGACCGAAATTGACAGAATAAAGCTTTGTCAATTCCGAGATAGATAGATAGATAGATAGATAGATAGATGATAGATAGATAGATAGATAGATAGTTTCCATTTTTGTGACCATATGTTGTGTAATAGAAACCTTATAATTAATTAGTGTGACGGTTAGATTATTATTATAATAAGTTTGCCATATTATAAAGTGTTATATTAATTAGTAAGTACTAGATTTAATGATTAATGTTAAAATGGTTAACTAAGCGTTTAATTATGTTTATCGTAGTAATTATGTTATTTTAGATTTAAGAACTTCATTAATAATGTTTCCGCTAAATTTTACGTAAATAAAATGCTAAAATAGTTTCAAAAATAGTTTCATATCAAAAGTATATTTTTAATATAAGGAATAGTGTCTTTAAGCAAAAAACTATTTATTTACTATTTGCATAAAATATTAGTTATCTTCCAAAAATGATTTAAAAGAGTATTTTTGTATAGATTATACCTAACAAAATATTAATTCCAGTTATAAAATAAAAACCTAATTTTTGTTATTTATTAATTGAAATAGTAAATTTCACGTTACTAATATTAATAGTTAATTATTTAAAAGAAATGTTTTTTAGTAGTTAATTACCACCTTAATTATATTTCCAAAAATATTAGTTATTTCTAATTAAAAGATTATGTAATATTATAACTATTAAAACCGTTTTCATATTTAAAATATCTATTAAAATATTCTGGTTAGTTTATGTAAATAAAATACTATTTTAAATTTAAAAGTATTTTGGTATTTGTATAAATAGGTAAACCCAAGTATAATATTAGTTTACGAGAAAACCATTATTATTTCCTAATAAAGAAAAATATAGTATTTTTGCATTACTATAAAAATAATAGTTTTATTAGAAAATTATTTTTATCAATTATTATACGTGGTTTAACGTATTAAATATATAGCTTTATTTCTCTAAAAATATTTTTATAACTAAACGATTGTTATTAAAATTATTAGTGTTTATTTAAACCCTTGGAATGACTTCTAAAACAGAGTATCAAATTAATATAGGTTTCAAGTCTCGGACTTAGCCTGAGTAGTTTCCTGTCGTCGCCTACAGCACCAGGAACACCAAGGCAAGTTCATACTTACCCAAACTTGTATTTTAGTTAATAATTAAATTCATTGCATCGTAGAACTACTGAATCGATACTTGACTCATGGGATCCTTCTCGGATCATACTGACTGCTTGATTGACTCATTGACTTGGGGTTTGGGGAGTAACTCATTGACTCGGGGTTGGGAAGTAGTGTTAACACATGTGGTCAAAGCTCCCTACTGTCTCATTGTGGATAGCGGAAGCCCAACCCACTTGGGCTGAAGCCGGACCGTGTTTACTAGAACATTTACTACCTCCATCCCTAGCCGGCCATAGGATGTTACGCGCTTACACACTATTGCTAGTTAGATTACAATTTCATTTCCAGAGATTTATTGCATAACTGTTTTTTTATTTATTATTTAGAAAATAAATATGTTTCAAAATTGCTTCATGTCTCTTTTAATTATTCATTAATATGCTGGAATGGATTTGTATGTTCTTGTTCCCCTCATGACTGGAGACTAATTTTAGGTGATTGCGATGACGAGGAGCTGGCCTATAGTTCTTACTATGGACCCGACTTGGATTCCGAGGAGTTAGCTGTACCAGGATAGAGGAACCAAGAGTCCTAGTTGCACCTTTCTGTTTAGTCCCTTTCCTTTTTAGAAGTTTAATAAATAAACAAGTTGTAACAACTGGACGTTTGTTCTTTTTATGTTTGTTTTAATTAGACTATAGTTTCATTTCAAATGTTTAATAAAGTTTTATGCCGTATTTAGAATGTTGTTCCTGTGTTGTTATTGATTGACATAGCTTACTACCGCCGTCTCACAATGATGCAGGATGGGTATGATCCAACTGGACCCAGTATTTGGGATCGGGTCGTGACAATATACGAGGTCGCTTTACCGAAAATTTTATGCCCCGCCAGTGTACATCTGGCAGCAGTAAACCCTTGGATCATGACTCAGATATAATATGATATCGAATATTTTATTAAAATATCTAATATTGACATAATAACTCAAAAATTAAATAGGATAATTAGAACATAGTTTTAGTAATATTCGATAACCTACGCTTATTTGAAATTACTTCAACTTAGGGATCATGCCATGCTAGTGTGCTGCTGGCTGCAGTGATATCGTAGTCTTGATAATTTAAATAAATGGCGACAGTGCGCTTATGTCTTGCCATTATAAGTCATCGAAAACTATTCGAACTATATCCATAAAATTTCAAATGAGCTTCTAGAATTTCAAACAAATTGTTCATAATGGAAAAGTGTAAGTATCTATTCTTGAAGTAAAAGTATCAATTCTTGAAAAGAAAATAATTGATTAGGAAGGATAAGAAACCAAATAAGTAAAAAAAAAATCTTCTAATCCATATTTCACGGATGTTCATATTCAATGATTGAGAGGAAAACATTGAATCAAAACTAACTCGAGATTAATTATAGATAATTGAATGAGAAATTATTTTAAAAGTAAGTCCTTAGTTCCAAAGAAAATATAAGTTATATGAACTTGCGATATGACGATGTTTTAGAGAAAGTAGAAATAAAATTGCACAGTGATAAATATTATGAATTGAATCCTAGGAAGGCCTAGTTTACCAATCGAAATGGTCTACTCACCTTTGATCATACCATCCAGAAACAAAATTGTGTGCCCTCCTATGAAAGTCATCTAATAAGGTTTGTAATTCAATGATTCCTTGGCTAAGTCATATAGCCTATTTAGCAACCTTAACTACACAATAGTCAAATTAAATAAGGAGCTTCCTAGTCCTAGTCATCCTCCTAAAATTAACTCAACCCTAATTATGAATGAGCACTTCCTAGTCGCAGGCTCGTAATAGTACGACTAACTTAAGTACTATCACGGGTTCACACAATTTGCAAAAACTGACCTGTATGGGCCACCAAAATAACTTGTCCCAACCCGTACCCGCTTTTCGGGATACGAGTGCGTGTCCAAGCCAGCCTATGCCGCAGTGTCGGCGATAGAACGCTGTCAAGGTCGTAATGCTCAAATCATATAAAATAATATTTTTGCTCATTCACAATAACAAAATTAAATTTACAATATTTACAAGTTTTACATTTGAAGAAAATATAAACTCTTATAAATTTTTAAAACTGCCAACACATCTACCTAGTCCTTTATGGTTGACCTCAGCATATACCCATGTTTCTGCAATGGTCCAAGCACAATGTAGCAGGCGATTATCTGAAAAATGTTGGTTTTCAGTCAGGAATGGAACGAGTAAATCAAAGCATGCAGTTCCAAATATATAATAACAACTATAAAGACAATGAATAGAAAATGACATACATAATGAATTTAATAAACTGTAAATTATGGCATGGAAGATAAAACGGAACAGTTGACATAAACTATAAAGAGAAATAAACATGACACAAGAAACATAGAAAACTACGTGATTTGAATTACACCTTTCAATATGTGATCAGGCTGGTCCACTACACCGTACGGTCTACATAGGATTTACATCCTCACGGTCTACATTGCATGAAATAAAATATGGTCTACACTGTCTATATTGTATGAAATAAATATAGTTTACGGGGTTGATCACATATCTACGTAGTACGTACTTTTCTACCCGACTACTACACATAGATTAGTCACGACAATAAATCACGAAACACGGTAAAATAAAATATGGCATCATAAATAAAATCTATATAACATTAACCCGTGTACTGACCGTATCAAGAATCAAATATGTATCACTAATCATGCAATCATAGTAATTAACAATACTGGAAACAAAACAAGAACTATACTCGCCTGGGTCCTTAGCTGGTGGAACAGATAATCCCTTTGGGTTCAGAGTAGTCCAATTGGCTAGGGCTGACATAAGGAGTCCGAATTTGCAAAGAAATAGGAATGTAATTCGTAATGGTCAAGAATAATATGGGAGGGAATTTGATTTAAGAAAAGGTAATTCTTATTAAGAATATATATATATATTATAATATATATATATATATATATATATAATATATATATTATATATATATAATATATATATATTATATAATATATATACTTATTTTATAAACTATTTAGGAACCATGTATTAAACATACTTAGAACCTTGTTAGACATACAATAGATAATTATAAAAATATTTCCTTTAAAAATTAAAACTTCTAATAATCCATAAATTATTATTAGTCAAAAATATTTATAGATAACTACTTGAAATTCAAGAAAATTATTTTAGGTCTAAAACCCCTATTTTGTCAATATTATAGTTTTTAGGTCAAAAGGCTATATTCCAAATATCATAAATCAATACATTAATATTTTTAATATACAATTTAATAATAAATAGCAATATTGATATTTAGTAAAACCACTGATAATATTAATAATAATACTAATAATTAATAAGTAAATAATAATGAGATTACAATAACAGTTAATAATAATAATAATACTAGCAATACATACTTTATACTCATAGTAATATTCAAAATAATATATAGATATTGTACTCCCAAAAACATATGCCATAATGTATATATATATATATATATATATATAAATATATATATATATTATAATATATATATATATATAGTGAACCAATAATAATAATACTAATAAATTACTCCTCACTCTTCAATTCTTGAACCAAATATATACTAATGAATACTAATAAATTACTCCTCACTCTTCAATTCTTGAACCAAATATTATACTAATGATAATGATAACAATAATACTGATGATATTGAATAAAATGACAGTAGTATTGTCCTCATATAGAGAGATAAAGGAAAAGAGAGAATAAAGAGAGCGAGAGAGGAAAGAGTGGAGAATGAACTCACCCCTTCGAGAGGGAACCGCTGGTGAATGAAGGGTGACAACGCTGGAGGATCGGCAGCGACGGAGAGGAGGGGAGGAGGTACGGTGCTAGGCTCGTCATCTTCGAGGTCAATGGCAGAGCCACAAAAAATGGTCGAACGGGGCTGACCGGAGTTCGCACGACGGTGGCAGCTGTCGGAGCTTGTCTGCGCTGCATAGAAAGGGGACACAGTCGAAGAAGAGGGATCCTCACTAGAAGAAGCAAGCTCGGGAGATGTGGTCTGACCGCAGATCCGGTGACGGGTGGTGTTTGCCAGCGGGCAGGCACGAATGAAGGCATCGTGGCAGCTCTGTTAGCCAAGCCAGGCGGTAGAGAACTGTGGAAGTGATGGTGGTGGTGAGCTCCGTCGTCCAGGGGGTAGAGGTAGCAGACACCGGCGCGGTGGAGATTGCCAAGCTCGTGCGGCCCGGGTCTGCCGTGTCACGCCCCGATCCGGGAATCGCTCGTCCTCGCTAGATTTCACCCGAATCATCGTCCTCGCTGGGGCGTAATGCCGCACGAGCCTGGTGTTGCGCTCGTGCAAGGCAAGATAATGGTTCACATAGTGAATATCTCAAATTCGTAACATAAGCAGCGGAAGGAAACAAAGAATACAATAAGAATCTCTTTTATTCATAATGAACTGAAGATTACAAAGGCTCTGAATAGCCTAACATATATGCCAATTGGCTACAACGCTCATGATCTCTCTAGCTCACAAAGGATTACATTGTTCCATACATCATGCCTCTTTATAGCCACCAAGTAGTCTTCAGCCAAACATCTCCATGTCACAAGTCCGAACGCCTATGCGGAAGCTCCTCTTGAACGCCAAGGACTCCATGCCTCGGCACGTCCAAGCCAAGCTCCATCCTGAGCCAATCATAACCTGAGCCTGCACATAAACTAGTGGGGGATTAGTGCTTTCGTCCTCGCTTCGTACTGATCAAGACCCGCTCGCATCCAAACCAAACACTAAGTCATTTTAGTGAAACATGCATCTTAATTTGTGCTCTTTCTATTTAGCCTTAGGATCAATTTATGGCAATATTTACGCATAGCAACTTTATTATAACGTGTCCACTACCGTGTTCCTGCAGCAGATATAGTTAGGCATAATATGAACGTAAACATAGTGTTCGTGCTCATCTCCGTCCCATTTTCCTTAGCATGTACTGGTTAGAACTTACGTAAGAAACCATATAATTCATGCAACATTCCAATCATAAACTTAGACAATGTATAAGGGTCGCAGGCCCTGCGCCTGCACCCAACTCTCATCTCAGCCCACCGCCGGTGTTTCGCACCGTAATGGACTTGGCATCTCTTATGTGTAAGCCTATAATCACTTCGATACGGGTTGCTAGCCCAATATCTGAAGGATCCCAAACTTACGGATATTATAGCTTATCACAGCACTGGACGGTCGTAATCCGTCCGAGTGATGTGTACCATAAATACCACACATAATTCCCTCCTAGGCCGAACGGTCCCGATGCCCCGGCGTAACCGTCTGAGGGAAGCCGCACCCGTGCACAGGCCATCCGAGTCCATTGACCATGTAATACGTACCATAGCATACAAGTCATACATTCCAACCCATCTCGTATTCCATAAACATAGTTCCATTCCGTAACATATTCGCGTCTCGTAAACATAATCCACCATCAATATGGGGAGGTCCGTCGGCGTTATGTCCCAACACATCCATATTGATGTACGACGTCCAACGGCTTAGTCATCTCATACTCTTATTCAACGCGTACCATTCGTAAGTTATTCTCATAGCCTAGTTCCATAGTTACTTAGTCTTTTCGTAGCATAAGTGCCCGAGGGCACGCTCAGCACCGAAATCAATGTTCTATGCCTAGTGTTCAATGTTCTCGGAGACATGCACGTGATGCACATCTCGATATTTTCTTTCAATGTTCTACCATCACCGTCCTACCGCGACCCAAGCGCTTGATGCACGTCGCTTCAATTGTTCAATGTTCTATCTTAGTGTTCGATACATACTTGGACCTTTCATCGCCGAGCCATGCTCGCTAACACGATAACATCTTACGCATACAATGATATGTTTTATTAGACATGAAAGAATAGGGAGAGAGAGTCAAGAACCCGTCTACCTAAAGTCGATACGCATTGTCGTCTCGCCAATTGAAGCGGCTCGCTTTCATAACTTGGTCACATAGCTAACTCTCAGACTTAACCATTCCTTTGAAGTACTCGGTTGAGTTGGCCTATTGCCCCCATGCCACGATCCGTAATCCAGCATAAAGGTATAGCCTACATACCAGATCAACTAAAATCAGCACTTGCTCAAACGGGACTTATCCTTTGCATCGATTCGATTCATAGATTCCAACCGACTCAAAGCTTACCTTTGGCCAACGTAACTCTTGTATCGATTTACATCGATACCTCATCGGATCAACGCAACTCTTCGAGTCAACGACTCATCGTAATGCACCTTGCGGAGCGGGGTATTACATAATTGTAATGCCTATAGTTCGTATTACGTATCTTGGTATACGTGTACGTATTCTTGACTCGTATTGCGTATTTTCTTGCATGGTTATTTGGCATGTTATTAGATATGGCTTAGCTTGGTTCAGCTTAGCTTGGTTTGGTTTGCTTTTGGGTTCATCATGAACCAAAAGAAAACCCCCACCTACCACCACCATCCCTATTTATTAACCCCTTCTCCTTCTCTCTCTTCATTATTCTTCTTCTTCTCCACATTTACTTCTACACCTACCAGGAAGGAGAGAGAGAGAGAGCTTAGGCAAGTGCAAACTCGTTTCATGATGGATCTCAAGTTTTATTGTTCCATTCTCTTCCTTACTTGATTCTAAGCCTCTTTAGAACTTAACATTTTGGATTTGATGGATGGATTCTTGTAGATCTAAGTTTGTAAACTTTTCAGTTTTTCTTAGTTTTGATCTCTAAAACTTAGTTATTTTCGAAAACTAGTGTTTCTATGTTGTAGAGAATTCAATTTCATGCAGTTTTGGCTTTTGTTTCGCTTGATTTCGACTTCGGATGAGGAAGTTATGGCCAAAACAATTTCTGGTCATTTTTATGTTCATCTGCAGCATAAGCAGCATGTCGCAGAAGGCGCATGTCGCAGAAGGCGCATGTTGCAATGAAGCGCATGTCGCAGTAGCCGTACAGCATGTCGCAGAAGGCGCATGTCGTAGAAGGCGCATGTTGCAATGAAGCGCATGTCGCGGTAGCCCGCATATCATGTCGCAGAAGGTGCATGTCGCAGAAGGCGCATGTTGCAATGAAGCGCATGTCGCGGTAGCCGCATATCATGTCGCAGAAGGCGCATGTCGCAGTAGGCGCATGTTGCAATGAAGCGCATGTCACGGCAGCCGCATATTATGTCGCAGAATGCGCATGTCGCAGAAGGCGCATGTTGCAATGAAGCGCATGTCGCGGTAGCCGCATATCATGTCGCAGAAGGCGCATGTCGCAGAAGGCGCATGTTGCAATGAAGCGCATGTCGCGGTAGCCGCATATCATGTCGCAGAAGGCGCATGTCGCAGTAGGCGCATGTTGCAATGAGGCGCATGTCGCGGTAGACGCATATCATGTCGCAGTTGAGCCACATGAGGTGCATGTCGCGATAGGCGCATATCATGTCACGCATGAGCCGCATTAAGGCACATGTCGTAGTAGGCGCATATGGTGTCGCAGTTGCATGCATGTCGCAGAATAGGCCGCATAATGCATATTTTGACTATTACTAACTGTTATATGTCCTAATTGACTGAATTATTGCTCGAATTTCTCCCAACTCCCAACGTGGAAGTTGTAGATCTTTTCCTTAGCAGCAAGAATATGTCTCTAGTTATTTTATACAAGTTTCTCTTATTCATAATATTGTAAGAATAGAACCCGATAGTGGCCCGCTGTGGTACACTCTTGACAAGTAAACTGACATGATATATCTCGACATGCTGTTACGACAGCTAGCCTGACATGACAAGTATGAAATACCTGGACACCGTGGGCAATTGTGTTTGTAATAAACTGGTACTGTCTTGCATCATATCTAGGATGGGGATCCCTGAGTACCACGGTCAGGGGTACCTACTGAAATTGACTAAGGCTAATTAACTAGAATGATTCAGTAGTCATGAAGAGATTCCCAGCTACAGGCAATTCCGTTATCTGGGCGCACTAACGAATTTGTAGCCTACCGACGAGTAGGGCACATTTCCAGCACACAGTTACGTGTTGCATTCTTCATAACGGATATTCGACCCGGATAACCTGGATGGTCTGCAGGGCTTGTGGCTGTTGGGATAATCTCATTGCATCTTGCTAGTAACTAGGCCTGTGATAACCCTAGTTAGTTAAAAGTATCAAGCCGTACTCTTGATTGGCCGTGATTGATTGGATGAAGTTTATTCCAGCTTAGTCTTATCCTGATCCTGTACAAGATTGTATCAGGACATGATTTCTTGTATCGATAAATGATGGGATACCAAGTTCTGTTCAGATGAAGGGTTACAACCCCGGTCCTTGTTTGGTTTAAGGGTTGTAACTTGGCTATCTGAATAGTTCCATGGTTATCTTATCATATATCATCCTGCTTATTGTGCCCGCCTTAACAATAAAGATCGGGGGTCCAGTTCTGCTCAGGCGAAGGGTTACAACCCCGGTCCTTGTTTGGTTTAAGGGTTGTAACTGGCTTCCGGAGCAGTTCTGTGTCCTCTCTTCGTTATTGTCTTATTGTAACCCCCTGTCATGCTCGTCATGTTTTACCTTTACTTCAATACCATGATTATTATGCTGGCCTTAACAATAAAGATCAGGGGTCCAGTTCTGTTCAGGCGAAGGGTTACAACCCCGGTCTTTGTTTGGTTTAAGGGTTGTAACCTGGCTTCCGAAGCAGTTCTGTGTCCTCTCTTCGTTTATTGTCTTGTTACCTTATCAATAGTAATTGAGGCGGGTTTCTATTCAGGCGAAGGATTGCAACCCCGGTCCTTGTTTGGTTTAAGGGTTGCAGTCTGGCTACTTGAATGGTTTCTCCGTGTTCAATATATTATTGTTATCTCAGCTATTATCACTATCTTTTAATTACCTTTACTATTTATTTGTGATATGCTGGTTTTAGTTCCTAAGTGAAGCCTCCTTTGTGGCACTTGCTCTTTCTGGGGTCTGACCCAGCTGGTTTTGTGTGGCCAGAAATCGGAGCAGCACCAGAGGATCCACCTGTCTTCCAGCCCGATGGTGACCACCAGGCGTAACCAGGGCAACCAGTGGATTTCTTTTGTCCTTCCACTCTATTTGTAAAATTATTCTTTTGAGGCGTTTAGCCGACGAGCACGTATTAGCTCGTATTGCACCTTTATTTACTGTCTGCCTACGGGCTGTAACATGATTGACAAATCCTAGGGTTGATCATGTATTGACTAAAACTCTTGCTAGTCCTGATATTTTGTACGACTAGCTTCATGATCATCCAATATGTAATGTATGGGACGCCTTACTATTGTATATTGATGCTCTAATATCTTGTGACTGCTATTACTTGCTTGTGATTGAGACAATAGGTTTGATCTTGACCATAGAAGACTGATGGATTGTAGTTAAACCCTCATATATCTAGACAGCTGTGACCGTATAGTGACGTGGATTCCATTTCATTATACGTAGCTGGCTATGTCTGTCCCCGCTCTCCAGTATTCTGGTTCTGGGGCGTGACATGGTTTTAGTGGTGGCCCATACAGGTCTTGTAATTCAAGATATGTGAGGGTTTATCGAATAGTTGTCTCAATCAGTACTCGCCCTTGATCTCTACTCGTATCCTCTTGATCCCTGAAAATCTTGACCTGATCACATGCTTGTATCGTTGATCTGTCCTGGTCCTTCCTTATTGTTTCCTATGTCGTCTTCTTCAGCGGCATTGTTCCTGGACCTGCCGATCAGCAAGGCGGAGCACCTCCAGCGGACCAACAGCACCCTGGAGATCGGGCCCAGCATTCAGGAGTAGCCTCCAGAGTCGTGCCCATCGAAGGAGAACCACCAATTCAGCCCGTCCAGCCTGCAGAGCTGATGATGGCACTTTGGTGGGTCTCATCAGGTCCCTATTAGCTTCCCAGGATCGTCGCGGAGATGCCTTGCACCAGGCGGAGGCAGATGCTTTGACCAGAGGAGCTCATCAGGGTAATAGCGCGGCCAACAGCTTCAAGCTCTTGAACCCTCCCTTCTTCGACGGCAGTGAAGATGCGATCGCTGCAGATGCATGGCTTCAGGACACAGAGGTGATTCTAGAAGCAGCCAGGACTCCAAAGAACGAGAAGGTGGCCGTGGTGCGCCTGCAGCTATTGGATCTTGCTCGCAGCTGGTGGGCAGCGCAGGCCGATGGATTAGTGGCCCCTATTTCATGGGCAGTATTCAGGGAGAGATTCCAGACCAAGTATTTTGATGCTGTAGCTCGGTATGATCTACAGACGAGGTTCACCAATCTGAAGCAGATGGGCAGGACGGTCGATGGATATGCGGCCGAGTTCTCCAGGCTTAGTCGGTTTGCTCCTACCTTGGTAGTAACCGAGTTCGATAGAGCCCAGCGGTTCCAGCAGGGGCTCCACCTAGAGATTTTATTGGCGGTGGAGCAGTTTGAGCATCAGACTTTTGATGCAGTGTTGAGAGCAGCCGGAGGCATGAGTATACATCCCAGAGGATCGTGGATAGGACCGGAGGTCGGAAACGATCTCACGGCCAGATGAATCAGTCTTCAGCACCAGTCCCGGCAGCCAGGGCTTTGACCATTGGAGCTCCGAGGCGGGCGGCCTCAGTGACGTCGGTTCAGCATTCCACCCCGACGCACCCTCAGCAGCAGAAGTAGAAGCAGTCTTCCGCAGTGGGATGTTCACACTGCGGGAAGCCAGGGCATATGGTGTCAGAGTGTCGTAAAGCACAGGGTTTGTGCTTGGTTTGTGGTGCCCCGGACCACAGGATTGGGAACTGCCCGAACAGGGGGAGTTCATCCGCTTTCTCTAGTCCTTCAGTTAGAGGACCAGCACCAGTCCAGCAGTAGCAGCTGCAGTACCCGTTTTCGAGGCCATTGCCGACGCAGGCCCAGGCATTCCAGCAGCAGAGACCGCAGCAGTATGCCCAAGCCCAAGCCCTGATCCAGAGCAGGCAGAGGAATTTTCAGCAGAGGGGACCCGCACCCAAAGGACATGGTCAAGTACTGGCTTTGACCATGGAAGAAGAAGGAATAGCACCAGGTGAGGTGGTGGCAGGTACTATTCTCGTCAACACCTTTCCAGCTTCAGTATTATTTGATTCTGGTGCCTTGTATTCATTTATGTCTGCACGATTTATGACACGGGTAGGACTGGAGCCCGAGTCATTATCAGTAAGGCTCAATATACTTACTGGTAACGGACTTGTGGGAGTAGATAGAGTGTTTTCCTCGTGTCGGGTCGTAGTTAGCGGTAGAGAATTCCCCGCTAGATTGATAGAGTTCCCGATGGCCGATTATGATGTGGTCTTAGGGATGGATTGGTTGAGGGACCAGTATGCTAGGATAGACTGCCACATTGGCAGGGTTATTTTTAGCATTCCAGGCGAGCCAGAGTTCTCCCGAGGCGAAGTTGAACCTTTTTCTCCAGTGTTACGGATAGCAGTAGCAGCAGTACAGTTACCTCGGATAGTCGAAGAGTTTCCAGATGTTTTCCCAGAAGAGCTTCCAGGGATGCCGCCAGAGCGAGAGATCGAGTTTACCATCGACCTGATTCCCGAGACAGCCCCAGTGTCAGAGAGAGTCTACAGAATGGCACCGTCAGAGCTAGAGATATTGTACAAGATGATTGAAGAACTCAGAACCAAGGGATTCATTCGTGCTAGTGGATCGCCTTGGGGAGCCCCGATGCTTCTTGTGAAAAAAAAGGATGGTACGTCCAGATTGTGTGTTGATTATCGTACCTTGAACTCAGTGACAATCAAGAACAGATATCCTCTCCCGAGGATAGATGACTTGTTTGATCAACTCAAAGGAGCGTCAGTATTCTCGAAGATTGACTTGCGGTCAGGCTATCATCAAATTAGAGTCAGAGAGCAGGACATCCCGAAGACAGCTTTCAGATCTAGGTATGGGCATTGGGATTTCCTTGTGATGCCATTTGGAGCAACCAATGTGCCGGCTGTATTCATGGACCTCATGAATCGCATCTTCATGCCTTATTTGGATAAGTTAGTGATTGTGTTCCTAGACGACATCCTGGTCTACAGTAAGAGTGAGGCGGAGCATGAGCATCATCTCAGAATTGTCCTCCAGATTCTCAGAGAGCACCAGTTGTATGCCAAGTTTAGTAAATGCGAGTTCTGACTCGATCGCATTTCGTACTTGGGTCATATCATCACCCGAGGAGGAGTGGAGGTAGATCCCCAGAAGATTGTGGCCATTGAGACATGGCCAGTGCCCAGCACAGTTGCAGAAGTTTGCAGCTTTCTTGGATTGGCCGGCTACTACCGGCGATTTATTTCAGACTTTGCTCGAATTTTAGTGCCATTGACCCAGTTGACCCGCAAGAATGTGCAGTTTGCTTGGACAGCAGAATGCCAGGATTCTTTTGAGAGGTTAAAGCGAGGCTTGATGACGGCTCCTATTCTCACGCTTCCAGATGAAACTGGAGGATTCTCAGTGTATTGTGATGCTTCGGGCAGAGGTTTAGGATGTGTTCTGATACAGCATGGGAAGGTAATAGCTTATGCGTCACGGCAACTTCGTGATCGTGAGAGAAATTACCCAACCCATGACTTGGAGCTGGCAGCAGTAGTGTTTGCACTTAAGTTGTGGAGGCACTACCTATACGGAGATAGGGTGGAAATTTTCACCGACCACAAGAGCCTGAAGTATGTTTTCACCCAGAAGGATCTCAACATACGTCAGAGGAGATGGCTAGAGCTGCTTGTGGATTATGATGTCAACCTGCAGTATCACCCAGGAAAGGCCAACGTTGTTGCAGATGCATTGAGCAGGAGAGCCGGAGTTTATTTCCTGACAGCGCAACCAGAACTGTTAGCCGATCTTCAGAAGATGGGTATAGAAGTTGTCCTCCCTTCCAGTATGGCATTGATGGCCAGCATGCAAGTTCAGTCCACTATAGTCGAGAGGATCCGGATGGCGCAGTCAGCAGATTCTAAGCTTCAGTGACTCAGAGCAGAGTGTGAGGCGGGACGAAGACCAGAGTTATGCATTCATGAAGACGGTACACTTCGACATGGTAAGCGTCTTTGTGTACCCAGTGGAGATATTAGACAGGAGATCATGACGGAGGCTCACAGTTCGTAGTATTCCATTCATCCCGACGGCACGAAGATGTACCGTGATATCCGCCAACACTTTGGTGGAATGGCATGAAGAGGAAGATAGCCCAATTTGTCTCTCGTTGTTTAGTCTGCCAACAAGTTAAGGCTGAACATCAGAGACCAGCTGGACTACTTCAACCATTGTCGATTCTCGAGTAGAAATGGGAGCATGTAACCATAGATTTTGTGACTGGATTGCCTAGATTCCCGACGGGCAGACACGCTATTTGGATTGTCATAGACAGGCTCACGAAGGTGGCTCACTTTCTCCCGTTCAGAGTTGGTCAGTCGACGGCTCAGCTAGCGGAGATGTATCTCCGGCAGATTGTCAGGTTGCATGGTGTACCAGTCAGTATCACTTCAGACAGAGATTCAAGATTTACGTCGCACTTTTGGTGTAGCTTGCAAGAAAGTTTGGGAACTCATCTCCAGTTCAGTTCAGCTTATCACCCGCAGACAGATGGCCAGTCGGAGCGTACGATCCAGACTCTTGAAGATATGTTACGGTTATGTACACTCGACTTCGATGGTTTATGGGAAGATCACCTGCACCTGGTGGAGTTCTCGTATAACAACAGTTTCCAAGCCAGTGTCCAGATGGCTCCGTTCGAGGCATTGTATGGTAGGAAGTGTCGATCCCCGCTAGCCTGGGATGATGTTGGAGAGAAGCAGATGCTTGGTCCGGAAATGATTGCTCAGACCGTTGAAGTGGTCAGAAGAGTCAGAGATCATCTTCGAGTTGCCCAATATCGCCAGCGTCATTGGGTCGATTCTCATCGGCGCCCTCTTGAGTTTTCTGTCGGCGACCATGTATTCCTGAGGATTTCGCCTAACCGCGGCGTCATTCGTTTCGGCGTACGAGGAAAGCTTAGTCCTAGGTATATAGGGCCGTTCGACATTCTGGAGCGAGTAGGAGATGTATCCTATCGTCTCGCTCTTCCACCGTCGCTACGTGAGGTACATGATGTATTCCATGTATCCCAACTGCGACGGTATATCCCGGACCCGAGCCACATCCTGGATCATTCAGAATTGGTTGTTGGTACCAACCTTTCGTATGAGGAGAGGCCCGTGTCTATATTGGACCGAAGAGAGAAGACACTCAAGAACAAGACTATCAAGTTAGTCCGAGTTGCTTGGGGTCATCACTCTTTGGGTGAGTCGACGTGGGAGCGTGAGGATGATATCCGATCGCGATATCCCGACCTGTTTGACTCATAAGGTATAATGTCTTCCTTATGCCTTATGCTTTCAATTCCTTGCTTGAATAAATGACTGCATGATAGACTGCTTGTTATAGCTTACGATTAGTATAGCTTGTCCTTGCAATTCTAGCCTCTTGATTAAATTCCGAGGACGGAATTCGTCTAAGGTGGGTAGAGTTGTAATGCCTATAGTTCGTATTACGTATCTTGGTATACGTGTACGTATTCTTGACTCGTATTGTATATTTTCCTGTATGGTTATTTGGCATGTCATTAGATATGGCTTAGCTTGGTTCAGCTTAGCTTGGTTTGGTTTGCTTTTGGGTTCATCATGAACCAAAAGAAAACCCCCACCTACCACCACCATCCCCATTTATTAACCCCTCCTCTTTCTCTCTCTTTATTATTCTTCTTCTTCTCCACATTTACTTCTACACCTACCAGGAAGGAGAGAGAGAGAGAGAGAGAGCTTAGGTAAGTACAAACTTGCTTCATGATGGATCTCAAGTTTTATTGTTCCATTCTCTTCCTTACTTGATTCTAAGCCTCTTTAGAACTTGACATTTTTTGATTTGATGGATGGATTCTTGTAGATCTAAGTTTGTAAACTTTTCGGTTTTTCTTGGTTTTGATCTCTAAAACTTGGTTATTTTTGAAAACTAGAGTTTCTATGTTGTAGAGAATTCAATTTCATACAGTTTTGGCTTTTGTTTCGCTTGATTTCGACTTCGGATGAGGAAGTTATGGCCAAAACAATTTCTGGTCATTTCTATGTTCATCTGCAGCATGAGCAGCATGTCGCAGAAGGCACATATCGCAGAAGGCGCATGTTGCAATGAAGCACATGTCACGGTAGCCGCACAGCATGTCGCAGAAGGCACATGTTGCAATGAAGCGCATGTCGCGGTAGCCGCATATCATGTCGCAGAAGGCGCATGTCGCAGAAGGCGCATGTTGCAATGAAGCGCATGTCGTGGTAGCCGCATATCATGTCGCAGAAGGCGCATGTCGCAGTAGACGCATGTTGGAATGAAGCGCATGTCGCGGTAGCCGCATATCATGTCACAGAAGGCGCATGTCGCAGAAGGCGCATGTTGCAATGAAGCGCATGTCGCGGTAGCCGCATATCATGTCACAGAAGGCGCATGTCGCAGAAGGCGCATGTCGCAATGAAGCGCATGTCGCGGTAGCCGCATATCATGTCGCAGAAGGCACATATCGCAGTAGGCGCATGTTGCAATGAGGCGCATGTCGCGGTAGGCGCATATCATGTCGCAGTTGAGCCACATGAGGCGCATGTCGCGATAGGCGCATATCATGTCGCACATGAGCCGCATTAAGGCGCATGTCGCAGTAGGCGTATATGGTGTCGCAGTTGCATGCATGTCGCAGAATAGGTCGCATAATGCATATTTTGACTATTACTAACTGTTATATGTCCTAATTGACTGAATTATTGCTCGAATTTCTCCCAACTCCCAACGTGGAAGTTGTAGATCTTTTCCTTAGCAGCAAGAATATGTCTCTAGTTATTTTATGCAAGTTTCTCTTATTCATAATATTGTAAGAATAGAACCCGATAGTGGCCCGCTGTGGCGCACTCTTGACAAGTAAACTGACATGATATATCTCGGCATACTGTTACGACAGCTAGCCTGACATGACAAGTATGAAATACCTGGACACCGTGGGCGATTGTGTTTTTAATAAACTGGTACTGTCTTGCATCATGTCTACGATGGGGATCCCTGAGTACCACGGTCAGGGGTACCTACTGAAATTGACTAAGGCTAATTAACTAGAATGATTCAGTAGTCATGAAGAGATTCCCAGCTACAGGCAATCCCGTTATCTAGGCGCACTAACGGATTTGTAGCCTACCGACGAGTGGGGCACATTTCCAGCACACAGTTACGTGTTGCATTCTTCATAACGGATATTCGACCCGGATAACCTGGATGGTCTGCAGGGCTTGTGGCTGTTGGGATAATCTCATTGCATCTTGCTAGTAACTAGGCCTGTGATAACCCTAGTTAGTTAAAAGTATCAAGCCGTACTCTTGATTGGCCGTGATTGATTGGATGAAGTTTATTCCAGCTTAGTCTTATCCTGATCCTGTACAAGATTGTATCAAGACATGATTTCTTGTATCGATAAATTATGGGATACCAAGTTCTGTTCAGATGAAGGGTTACAACCCCGGTCCTTGTTTGGTTTAAGGGTTGTAACTTGGCTATCTGAATAGTTCCATGGTTATCTTATCATATATCGTCCTGCTTATTGTGCCCGCCTTAACAATAAAGATCGGGGGTCCAGTTCTGCTCAGGCGAAGGGTTACAACCCCGGTCCTTGTTTGGTTTAAGGGTTGTAACCTGGCTTCCGGAGCAGTTCTGTGTCCTCTCTTCGTTTATTGTCTTATTGTAACCCCCTGTCATGCTCGTCATGTTTTACCTTTACTTCAATACCATGATTATTATGCTGGCCTTAACAATAAAGATCAGGGGTCCAGTTTTGTTCAAGTGAAGGGTTACAACCCCGGTCCTTGTTTGGTTTAAGGGTTGTAACCTGGCTTCCGGAGCAGTTCTGTGTCCTCTCTTCGTTTATTGTCTTGTTACCTTATCAATAGTAATTGAGGCGGGTTTCTATTCAGGCGAAGGATTGCAACCCCGGTCCTTGTTTGGTTTAAGGGTTGCAGTCTGGCTACTTGAATGGTTTCTCCGTGTTCAATATATTATTGTTATCTCAGCTATTATCACTATCTTTTAATTACCTTTACTATTTATTTGTGATATGCTGGTTTTAGTTCCTAAGTGAAGCCTCCTTTGTGGCACTTGCTCTTTCTGGGGTCTGACCCAGCTGGTTTTGTGTGGCCAGATATCGGAGCAGCACCAGAGGATCCACCTGTCTTCCAGCCCGATGGTGACCACCAGGCATAACCAGGGCAACGAGTGGGTTTCTTTTGTCCTTCCACTCTATTTGTAAAATTATTCTTTTGAGGCGTTTAGCCGGCGAGCACGTGTTAGCTCGTATTGCACCTTTATTTACTGTCTACCTACGGGCTGTAACATGATTGACAAATCCTAGGGTTGATCATGTATTGACTAAAACTCTTGCTAGTCCTGACATTTTGTACGACTAGCTTCATGATCATCCAATATGTAATGTATGGGACGCCTTACTATTGTATATTGATGCTCTAATATCTTGTGACTGCTATTACTTGCTTGTGATTGAGACAATAGGTTTGATCTTGACCATAGGAGACTGATGGATTGTAGTTAAACCCTCATATATCTAGACAGCCGTGACCGTATAGTGACATGGATTCCATTTCATTATACGTAGCTGGCTATGTCTGCCCCCGCTCTCCAGTATTCTGGTTCTGGGGCGTGACAATAATATACCACTCAAAACAAGGTTCGTCCTCGAACCGAAACCAACACTTAAATCTACGTGTCTTGCTAGATCGTTTCACGATCTCGTGCTACTATCGTTGGAATCATACAACTCAGTCTGGATTATACACATATTTTAGGCGTCCCACCAATATATGCATTTCAGCCAAGCTTAGTTGTAGGATATCGGAACAACTAACAAGCTCAACTTAAATCCTCAAGCACCAGCTATTTCGTACTCGACCTTGGTCATATCTTAGCACATAATCCCAAAATTCTATATGCAAACATCTTCTCCTATAACTTGATCCAAACCATAACTTCGATCTCATAAGTTTTTTGCTGGCCACCTAACACTCGCGTTACATCAAGTCATTGCGCATTCGATCACAACAATTCTCTACAATGCCTATTCGTCCAATCGTTTCCTATCTCTCACATAACTCAAGTCTTTCATCCAATCATTCATAACATTTGGCCTTAACGACATGGACTACGTCAACATGTCACAAATTCCCTTGCCTACAATCCGTACTAAGTCACGCACACAACTATCCCAACACGACCCACGTTCTCGAACTGCCTACGCATCGCGTCTGGGGCTACCTCCACTAGGTAACTTATCCAGACATTATGCTTAATCTCTCCCGACACAGGAGGTCCACTTGAGTCTACGATGCTCAAAGGCAACAATCTTTCTGACCCAAGGTCTCTTACGATACGTCCATCTCCTATTCTCGATTGAGTACGAATCTTTTACTCTATTCTCGAATCAATTCTGACTCATTCGTTTCGTAACATATATCATGCACTCACCACACATAGCCTAACCGTTACTCAAATTGATCTACGACACAACTCTTGGGGTCGTTCTATTATTCTTCGCTCTCGCGTATTGCAGAATTCTTGTAATCGCCTTACCGCATCACTATGCTAAGTACGTTCCTCAACATCCATTCGATCGTCGACCAACCAAGTCTATCTACGCACCCACTCGATCGGCCAAAATTTTCTAACCATATCGATCTAGTCGAAGCCTACTCGTTAACTTCCGAAACACGATGGGACTTCAACACTTATTTGATTTGGCGGTCAAGTCTTCTAGGGTCATCTGCCCCGAAACTATGCTCGATAATTGAAGATCATCAACGAGGGACAGTTACAACGAACTATGCTATATCCTATCGCGGAGCCAAATCAATTCCCGACGTTACTATTCGATCACTCATACACTACCGTCAACAATATCACAATCGAGCAATATTTGTTCGCCTCAGTACGAGTCTATCCACTCACGGCCAATGTCGAAAACACTTCTAGGCTTATCGTACAATCCTCAAATTCACCTTCATATCAAACCACAAGTCGAAACATACAAAGTGCCACATCCTGATTTTTTGAGTTCGACCATTCCCACGACATGAATCACCATGTCCGTGCTTACGCGGAATGATCACTACAAATCTGACGTGACGCATGTGTGAGGCTGGTGTTACGCTCGCACAAGACAAGAATGTTAACATTATGGTTATCCATGAAGCAATCAAGCACTTTCGTTTTCTTCTGAGTAACATCCATCGACTCTGAAATTCTTCGAAGCATTCCTACCGTTATCATCCCAATTGCCATAACTTAACTTGCATCTTATTCATACAACAACAATGCTCAACACAATTTTCGTTCATTCGGTCAGAGTATCCCCGAGTTATTGCATATCGTCTTTGATACGCCTCAATACCATCATCGATATGCATAACTTGAACATCTTCCTCTCTCGTGAGCTCAAACTCGTTGCAATCATTGCCATTATCCGAACTCGAATACGAATCAAGTCTTGCACACATCAAGATTCATTCCGTTATAACTAACTACCGTAATTGCGACATAATTTCCAATTCACATGTCCATTCTTATATCCCTAATCGTGCTACCGACTCATCGTGCTAACCCAAATTCGTTCGCATAATTTTTTCGTACCTACTCAATTCATTCCGAATAGTTTTCGTACCGACTTAATTCAACTTGACCGAGTCGACTATTTCCTCAATGCCACATTCTCTCGCTATGCTCAGCCTACCATTTGACTTACGCTTAACGACTCTCGCCCGACGTATCATCCTTGGGTACAACATCGCACATAATTGTTCAACTCGATTCATCGCAGCATACTTGTATCAACTTCTATCAAGTCATTCCTGCTTAAGTCTCGATATTACTCCGTCCGTTGAGGACAAACATATCGTAACAACATCATCGTCTCGACGAAATCTATCGCAAGTCACCAAACGGCTTAACATAGCTATCGTTAAGTGGTATTCCATATACCACTCAGGATCGAGCCTATCGTTATCGATACAATACTTCTCTACACTTGCTCACACAAGTGGTATTGCTATACCACTCGAAATCGAGTCATTACTCAACTTTACACTCCGCATAGGTCCGACATCTATTCCCCAATCAGCTATCCCGTATGGCGATCCTTCCGATCCCAGCTCTAGCGTTAGCTCAAGTTTGACACACATTCTATCTAATCGTATCTTAGCAATCATATTGATCACACACGTAACATTCGCTTATTCGCAGCTCAACGCGACATACGGCCAACATACACGTTCGCCTACTCAACTCGACTTAGCGACCAACTTGACTCGTTACTATCGCATCCGCGATCTTCCAATCTCGCTCGTTGCAACTCGTGCAACAACTCATTCTCGATACTTAAGGTCTTTACTCAATCTCGTGTAACATATCGCTATCCATTCGTATAGCCATACAACACGCATCATACCATATCGACTCGTTGCACCGATGCAACGAATGATTTACGACTTGCTGTACTCCATGCAACCAACAACACATAATCGTTTGCATAGCAACATAACACGCATCGTCTCACATATCGACCCGTTGCACTTCGTGCAACTAACAACACATCTCCCCGCACTTCGTGCGGCCAACAACACATAACTCCTCGCACTTTGTGCGACCGATAACACATAACTCCTCGCACTTCGTGTGACCGATAACCCATATATCATTGCACTTCATGCAACCAACATCACCATATTCGTTGCACTTTGTGCGACCAGCGACTCACAACTTTCTTGCACTTCGGGAAACCATAATCTCATAACCCGTTGCACTCCGTGCAACCAATATTCTCCGATGGCACACGGAGACAGCACGATAGTCACGACATACTTGTGGCAAACGTACTCAATTAATATAAACTTATTGTATGGAACATCCAATGTAGCGTCGAGCAGATCCATGAGCCATGCGGTTGTAGAAACAACTTAGAGTCAACTGAATTCGATAGCGAAGCAACTGAGGGTCAAAGAGATTCAAGCACGGTCCAGAGGTTGGAACCGCTTTGATACCAACTTGTCACGCCCCGATCCGGGAAATCGCTCGTCCTCGCTATATTTCACCTGAATCATCGTCCTCGCTATATATATATATTTTATATATATATATATATATATATATATATATATATATATATATATATATATATATATATATATATATATATATATATATATGTAATCTCCTATAAATATGATCATATCTCAATATATAAATATATGCATAATAAATTACCTAAAATAGACATGTCCATATCACCTTTGAACTGTTTCTGACTAACACGCCTAAAAACTCCTTTAGTCAAATATATTCTTTAGTGGGATTTTGTGTTTTTTTCTACCATGTCCATATTACCTTAGAGCGAAAGAAGTCATTCTTCAGCCTTTTTTGCCATATCCATATCACCTATGAGCAAATATGTCATTTACTTAGCTCAACTATCAATAGTATTGCTTCCTTCATCTTTACTAACTATAATTAGTTTTAGGTACACCATGGGTAGTAAACCTACTTTAATAGATTCCTTAGTAGAATTATTCTTATTTTCTTCCCAAAAGAGTCATAAATATTTATCACGTTCATATTACCTTTGATAAACCCTTGTACTTAAATTCAGTATTGAAATATATACAAAGAAACTTTATCCAAAAAGGGATATAACTTTTATTTTCCAATAAGAGAAGATATAAATATAGTCTTTTCAAAAGCCAAAATACACTAAATATAAGCTACCGAGGAGGATTGCATAATTCATTATTTCTTCTCCTTAGTGCTTTCATTTTTGAGCCCTTATTCTGTTCTCTCAGTTTTTCTTCTTCGCGGCTGAGGTTGTCATCTCTGAATTTATTCATGAAAGCATGCTTCTCAAAAATTGTGACCCACTCTTGCTCCATCCTCTGGTTGGCTTGTTCAACGTGTATGGCTTTCGCCTTCAATGTTTCGAATTCTGCATTGGCAATCCTCAAGTCTTCTTTCAGATCTTCAAGCACCCAGTAGTGTGCTTGGATTTTTGTTGTTCCATCTCAGCTATTCTAGAATTAACGTTCACCTTTACAGAGGAGCAAAAATATATAACAGAAGAGAGTTCTTCCTATTCAGCATGGAGTATACTCCTCTCTTGCTCATAAGCCTACTTTTTATGCTCGTACTCCTCTTCAAGTGGGAGGACATCAGAGGTCATCTCCTCTCCTACAAAATCACCGGTCTCTTCTTCCTGCATGTGAATGTCGCCCGTCCTCCGGCCAATCTTCCTCCTACAGCACATTAGCTTTTGTAAAGAAAACCCTAATATCGCTGCCAGAGGATATATATATATATTTTTTTTTGAGGATATATATATATATATATATATATATATATATATATATATATATATATATATATTGAAAGAAGATAATTATGGCAAACACTCCTACCGGGAATCGATCTCCTGACCACTCGGGCTGCATGCATCTCACTTAACCACTAGGCTAGAGATCATTTACATATATATATATATATATATATATATATATATTTAAGAAAAAACTTTTGTTGATGTATCAGGCGCAAAATATCGAAGCCTATACAAGTAAGTGCGCCAAGCGCGGAGAAACAACAAAACCAAAATCGCCAACCCGGCCCCAGAGAACGCGGTTAAGTGCGACTAAATCAGGGCCTGCCAAAATTGTTCCGGGAGTGGGAGCATCGGTTCCTGGTTTTAAGAATTTGACGAAGGACTTTGCGGATCAGTTGAGCTGGGTTGAATTGACGGCCTTCATACCTGAATTTGTTTCGATTCTTCCAGAGAAAAACAGTGGCTGCGGCGATCTGATGGCTATGGGAGTCTCCCCAGTTAACCAGGAGATCGTTGAAGCCCCCGGACCGATGCCTCTTCCTACAGTGTCGAGAGAGGTCGCGCCAAATCAGGTTAGCAAGATCTTCGGAGAGTAGGATGTGTTCTACTGTTTCAGATTTGTAAGAGGTGCAGCAGTGGCAGCTAGAGGCAAGGCTAAAACCGATGGAGGTTAGGGAATCGTCGGTCGGTAGCTTCCTACGCTAAGCTCTCCAGATCAGGAAAGACCACTTGTTGGGAATGATAGATTGCAAAAATGGCATGATCAATAGAGACTGCACGCCGGCGCCACCCACCTCCCGCCTGGCTGAGGCCATTAAGAACTCTCCTCCGATGGAGGGGGCCCAAATCAATTTGTCTGGGATATCGTTGATCCGAAGGTCTGCGACGGCTAGCTCAG
>JANAVB010033712.1:0-24454 GCA_029216955.1 Iris pallida | reverse complement strand
ATAACCAACTAGTAAAACTATATGATAATAGAAATATGCATGTAAATAAAACTGAAGAGGAGGCAAGGTATACTTGCCTGGCAGTAGCGCGAAGAACCAATAAGGTACCGTCAACTGGTACTCCAAACCGTCCAAGTCATCACAACTGTCTCCGAAAGCTGAAACAAATATTACCAATGTTCTCAGAATAGTCAAATTAGCTAGGATTGCCTGTCCTTAAGTCCAATTCTGGACACAGGGGCAAAACGGTAATTTCGGGCAAAACGATATCCGCCATTCGACCCGCTTTGCACCGAAAAGTGTGCCAGGGTCAATGGTCTCTAAAGTCGTCAAACTACATGTCTACAGATCCGGTTTTCTGATACGAACCCAACCGTATGTCCAAAGTTGTATTTCGGCGGACCGTCCACAAAATCGCCCGTTGAGTAGAACCGTAGGGCCCGCAAAACGGTGATTTTATCAACTGTCTCAGAATCGGACCAAACTTGGCATACAGGACCAGAAAAACGATACGGTCCTGTTGGCGCAAGTTTCGTCTCGATCTGACGAGCGTGCACAAAGTAATTGAAAAATTTGCAAAGTGCACGATACGGTGAATTTCGGTGGATACGCATCAAATTCGTCGCGCACACGCGACCAATTTGAATTCTGTCAAAGCCCACACGACCACGAAGCCGATACGCAGCTTTCGATGCTTTCAGTTCGTGACCACGTCGCCCGGAATGGCGGGACGCACGTCTGTGGATGGTTTTTCAATATTTAAAACAGGTTTTCGGCAAACTTCGGGATTTGATTTCTCGACGCTGAGTCGACGAAATCCGATTCTACAAAAAAGAATCGAAGCCCTATAGGTCGTCTAAAATACTGTTTAATTAGATCTTTAAATTGCTCGATGGTTCGACCGAATTGGTCTTCCAAATCAAGGTATTGGGACTGAAAACACGCTCTGTTTTGACAATTTTTCGTCGATCTTCACATCGACTTCTTGTCGATCCTAGATCAAATCGGTCCCTACTAATTACTAGGCTTCCTAGACGGTTAGGTTGTGGTCTCATACAAGAAAATGAAATAAGAATTGATCGCACGAGGAAGAATGGTTCACCTGCGAAGTGGGGGTGCTGCCATTGCTTCTCTGCTTGCTGTGCGCCTGAGTGCGCGCGTTCGGCCTGCTCCGGCCGTCCGGCCTGCCGCCGGCGACCCGTGGCCGGCCAGCGGCCATGTGGGGCGGCGCACGCTTAGGGGGCGTGCGTGGTTTAAGGAGTTTAGGGTTTGCTCACCGTCGTCTCTCTCAATCACGAGCTCATGGTTTTATACTAGCGGAACGGTTTTACAGGGATCAGTTGGAACTGCTCGGGCTGGACTCATGGGAGTTCAGCTGGTTGGGCTCGTGTGTAGGCCAGCTGGGCTTGGCCCGAGGGTTTGGTGTTCTGCCGCTTTAATAGCAGTTGGGGGCATTTTGATGTACAAATATTGCTGTGATTGTACAGTAAATAATGCAAATAATGCAAGTTCATTATAATATGCGTATGAAACAAATGTGCACCTACTATAGTTGGATTCTGTGTTGAATACATCCAGGGTCATAGCCAATATCAGGTCACTAGCTTAACATGTATTGTGTAAATGTAATAAACTAATATGTGGACTAAACATACAGAAAATTTTTAATGGCTAGGCCTGCTCGGGCTGGGGGAGTCTGGGGGCAGGCCGGCTGGGCTTGGGGGGAAAGGCTCAACCTGGCTGCTATTTCTTTTAATCTATATTTATATTAATACATATATTTATATGTATATATATATATATATATATATATCTATATATATATTTATATATATATATAATATATATATATATATATATATATATATACGCATAAATACCTATGCATATGTATACGTACATATAAACGCCATATACATATATTTTTAATCTATATACATATATATAAATATATATACACACATATACGTTATATATATAATATATTATATATATATATATATATATATATATATATATATATATAAATATATAATATTATATATATATATATATATATATATATATAATATATATATATATATATATTTATATATATATATATATATATATACACAAATACACACGTATTTAATATTATTTATATTTATACCAATACACACATATATATATTTATATATACTTACACTCACATTCACACATATATAATATTTATTTGACAATAAAATAATATAACCAATAAAATAGTAATATTAAATAACAATCCCAATAAAATAATAATAATAACAAAATTTAATATACCCATAATAGGCATTGCATCTACTTGAAATATGTCTACATGGGTGTATTTGATCTCACTACATGCCTCCAAAGGCTTGGATTCGGTTCGGACCCAATTCGGGCTGAGTTGGTACAATCGGGTCATCTAAAATCAATATATCTAATAAATAAATAATTCATCGGTAAGGGTTAAGTCGCAACTTGGCCTGGTTTTCTTAGTTAGGACATCACTATGGCTCGGCCTTCCCTGGCATGGCTAATACACTAGTCTAGGCACGCCAATGCACTATCAGTGCCATGGTTCCTAGTCGTTAAGTACTTCAAAACTCAGCTATGGCTAAAATTACCTACCGTAATAATAAACTAAATAATTATTTATAATAATCTAAAATCACCATTTAAATAAAATAAAATATTTCAAAAAAATTTCGGGAAGGGAGGCTACAAATCTACCCACCTTAAAAATAATTTCGTCCTCGAAATTCTAACTCATAGTTATTTTTTAAAATCAAAGTCTACAATTACCTTAATCTCCTCAATTTAATTACTCAAAATATTTTATAACCTTCTCTAATTATCCCGTAACTACGAAACTTCGAGGACTTCTACCCACCTTTGGTCACACTACTCCTCAAATACGGTCACTAAAGTCTTATGGTCTTCTAACTAGTTACTAACAATTCTACTGGCAGATATCTAGGCATATGGCATCTATACTCCCTTATATCTATAAACAACCAAGCATTCAATAGTCAAGCAATATTATACTATAATTTAAGAATTTCTAATGAATTCTAGGCAGCATGATTGTTCGTCACCCCGAAATAAAAGGGACGATAATCAATAGTACGGAAGCAAGGGAGTATATTCGAGAGCAAATATGGAGTTTCAAAGACGTAGAGAAATTTCTAGGAAAATTTTCAAGGCAGTGTGGATTGAGATTTCTAAGGTTTAGTCAAGGTCGCAGGCTCGTACCAGTACAGTTACGTAACCGGTACGATATGCTCTGACCTGCATGGGCCACCACAAAAACTTCACAACCCACACCCGTTTTTCGGACGCGAGCATGTGAGCAAGCCAGCTACGTATCGAGCAGACTCCAGCCCGACTCGAGTACGTATAAGCTGTCAAGGTCATGGTATCATATCTAATCTAAACTATATCTCAATCCACATGAATCATATAAACAAGAATGAACAAGTATGGGTCATGGTCTGCAGCCCATTAGCATATTGTTCGATTAGACTCCAAGAATGATATGAGTCTATAAATAAGCAGAGTATATCATGGTACAGAATATAAAGCACGAAAAGATAATCAAAGAAATAACACAAACAAATACCTGTATCATAGATCGCAATCCTCTACCATCCTGCTCTGCTAACTAACACCATGTAGTCGCTAAACCTGAAGAGATCATCAGGTCCTCAGAGGACTAGCAAGATACATAAAACATGCCTATCTAACAGTTTAATAATGCAATAATATATACTGGATATAAACAGGAACTAGACAGAAGCTGACAAGTGGCTACTGACAGGTAACTATGAACTCGGATAAGGGATCAAGTATGCATAAATGAACTGCTGGTAGATCAATGGATAACCAACCCTCGCCCCGATTGTGGACTCGCAGGTCAGTTTCAAGACAAGTCACCCTCGTCCTGATTGTGGACTCGCAGGTGCAAAGGCAACCATCGCCCCATGTGTGGACTCGCAGGTTGTAGAAAAGACAAAGGAATAGCAGTTCACTCGCACAATACTTGCAGACACGAGTCAGTCAAACACAGGTGAATGCGACACGACCCAATCACGATACACGAGATAACCAATCCAATATGAACTAACAAGGCTAACCATGTATAAGGACTATAGCTATACTAGCATGTACGATATACAAATCATAAGTAATAACCAACTAGTAAAACTATATGATAATAGAAATATGCATGTAATAAACTGAAGTAGGCAAGGTATACTTGCCTGGCGGTAGCGCGAAAACCAATAAGTACCGTCAACTGGTACTCCAAAACGTCCAAGTCATCACAACTGTCTCCGAAAGCTGAAACAAACATTACCAACGTTCTCAGAATAGTCAAATTAGGTAGGATTGCCTGTCCTTAAGTCCAATTCTGGACACAGGAGCAAAACGATAATTTCGGGCAAAATGATGTCCGCCGTTGGACCCGCTTTGCACCGAAAAGCGTGACAGGGTCAATGGTCTCTAAAGTCGTCAAACTACATGTCTACGGATCCGGTTTTCTGATACAAACACAACCGTATGTCCAAAGTTGGATTTCGGCGGCCGTCCACAAAATCGCCCGTTGAGTGGAACCGTGGGGCCCGCAAAACGGTGATTTTATCAACTGTCTCAGAATCGGACCAAACTTGGCATACAGGACCAGAAAAACGATACGGTCCTGTTGGCGCAAGTTTCGTCTCGATCTGACGAGCGTGCACAAAACAATTAAGAAATTTGCAAAGTGTACGATACAGTGAATTTTGGCGGATACGCATCAAATTCGTCGCGCAACCGCGACCAATTTGAATTCCGTCAAAGCCCACACGACCACGAAGCCGATACGCAGCTTTCGATGCTTTCAGTTCGCGACCACGTCGCCCGGAATGGCGGGACGCACGTCGTGTGGATGGTTTTTCAATATTTTAAAACAGGTTTTCGGCAAACTTTGGGATTTGATTTTTCGACGCTGAGTCGACGAAATCCGATTCTACAAAAAGGGAATCGAAGCCCTATAGGTTGTCTAAAATACTGTTTAATTAGATCTTTAAATTGCTCGATGGTTCGACCGAAATCGGTCTTCCAAATCAAGGTGTTGGGACTGAAAACACGCTCTGTTTTGGCAGTTTTTCGTCGATCTTCACATCGACTTCTTGTCGATCCTAGATCAAATCGATCCCTACTAATTATTAGGCTTGCTAGACGGTTAGGTTGTGGTCGCATACGTGAAAACGAAACAAGAATTGATCGCACGATGAGAGGATGGTTCACCTGCGAAGCGGGGGTGCTGCCATTGCTTCTCTGCTTGCTGTGCGCCTGAGTGCGCGCGTTCGGCCTACTCCGGCCGTCCGGCCTGCCGCCAGCGACCCGTGGTCGGCCGTCGACCACGTGGGGCGGCGCGCGTTTAGGGGGCGTGCGTGGTTTAAGGAGTTTAGGGTTTGCTCACCGTCGTCTCTCTCAATCTCGAGCTCATGGTTTTATACTAGCGGTACGGTTTTACAGGGATCGGGTTAGAACTGCTCGGGCTGGACTCATGGGGATTTCAGCTGGTTGGGCTCGTCTGTAGGCCAGCTGGGCTTAGCCCGAGGGTTTGGGTGTTATGCCGCTTTAATAGCAGTTGGGGGCATTTTGATGTACAATATTGCTGTGATTGTACAGTAAATAATGCAAATAATGCAAGTTCATTATAATATGCGTATGAAAGAAATGTGCACCCACTATAGTCGATTTCTGTGTTGAATACATCCAGGGTCATAGCCAATATCAGGTCACTAGCTTAACATGTATTGTGTAAATGTAATAAACTAATATTGTGGACTAAACATACAGAAAATTTTTAATGGCTAGGCCTGCTATTGGGCTGGGGGAGTCTGGGGGCAGGCCGGGCTGGGCTTGGGGGGGAAAGGCTCAGCCTGGCTGCTATTTCTTTTAATCTATATTTATATTAATACATATATTTATATGTATATATATATAAATATAGATATATAATATATATATATATATATATATATATAATATATATATATATATACGCATAAATACCTATGCATATGTATACGTACATATAAACGCGCATATACATATATGTATAATATATATATATATATATAATATATATATATATATATATATATATATATATATATATATTATATATATATAACGTATTGTGTGTGTATATATATAATATATATATAATTATATATATATATATATATATATACACACACATACGTTATATATTATATATATATATATATATATATATATATATATATATATATATATATATTATATACACACACGTATTTATATTTATTTATATTTACATACCAATACACACATATATAATATTTATATACTTACACTCACATTCACACATATATAATATTTATTTGACAATAAAATAATATAACCAATAAAATAGTAATATTAAATAACAATCCCAATAAAATAATAATAATAATAACAAAATTTAATATACCCATAATAGGCATTGCATCTACTTGAAGTATGTCTACATGGGTGTATTTGATCTCACTACATGCCTCCAAAGGCTTGGATTCGATTCGGACCCAATTCGGGCTGAGTTGGTACAATCGGGTCATCTAAAATCAATATATCTAATAAATAAATAAATAATTCATCGGTAAGGGTTAAGTCGCAACTTGGTCTGGTTTTCTTAGTTAGGACATCACTATGGCTCGGCCTTCCCTGGCATGGCTAATACACTAGTCTAGGCACGCCAATGCACTATCAGTGCCATGGTCCTAGTCGTCAAGTACTTGAAAACTCAGCCATGGCTAAAATCACCTACCGTAATAATAAACTAAATAATTATTTATAATAATCTAAAATCACCATTTAAATAAAATAAAAATATATCAAAAAAATTTTGGGAAGGGAGGCTACAGACTCTAAAGCAGATGAAGGAATATTTTTCGGATATGCGGCTAAGAGTAAGGGATATAGAATTTTCAATAAAAGATCTATGATTGTCGAAGAATCTATTAACGTTACTTTTGATGAGCTCAATAGTCACAGATCTAGCGACAATGATGATAAAGGTGTACAAACAAAAACCGATAAGAGTCCTGTGGAAGATCTGACTCATAAATTTGAATCATTGAAGTTCTTACCAGATCATCCAGAGACACTCATTATAGGTGATGTATCAAAAGCTGTAAGTACACGCTCCTCTCTTAGAGATTCTGAAATAGCAGCAAATGTAGCTTTCATTTCTCAAATAGAACCTAAGAATATAGAAGATGCCTTTAATGATGAGTTTTGGATTAATGCCATGTAAGAGGAACTTAATCAATTTGAGAGAAACCAAGTTTGGGAACTCGTTCCTAAACCTATTGGTCAATCGATAATTGGTACCAAATGGGTGTTCCAAAATAAACTAAGTGAAGATGGACAAGTTCTACGCAACAAAGCACGTCTAGTGGCACAAGATTATAATCAATAAGAAGGTATTGATTATGACGAGATATATGCTCCTGTTGCGAGATTGGAAGCTATCCGCATGTTTTGTGCATTTGCATGTTTTAACGATTTTAAATTATTTCAAATGGACGTGAAAAGTGCATTTTTGAACGTATTTCTAAAAGAAGAAGTTTTGAAGTAACCTCCTGGCTTTGAAGATTTTCAAAAACCCGATCACGTCTTCAAGCTTAAGAAAGCACTCTATGGACTCAAACAGGCACCTCGTGCTTGGTATGAACGCCTAAGTGCCTTCTTACTTGATAATGGCTTTTCAAAAGGAAGGGTTGATACAACTTTGTTTATCAAATCTTTAGATGATGACATTCTTCTTGTGCAAATATACGTTGATGACATTATATTCGGTTCTACTAATAAAAATTTTGTCAAGAGTTTGCTAAGTGTATGCAGAGTGAATTTGAAATGAGTATGATGGGAGAGCTGAGCTTCTTCCTAGGACTCCAGATCAAACAACACTCAAAGGGAACATTCATTAATCAAGCCAAATATACGAAGGACATATTGAAAAAGTACGACTTCGATAATGTAAACCTATCGAAACTCCAATGGCTACATCTACAAAGCTTGACACTGATGAAAGTGGCAAACCTGTCGACCAGCATAAGTATCGAAGTATGATTGATAGCTTATTATATTTAACTGCTAGTCGCCCTGATATTATGTTCAGTGTTTGTATTTGTGCACGATACCAGGCAAATCCTAAGGAATCACACCTAAGTACCGTTAAACGTATCTTCCGATACCTTAAGGGAACTTATACAGTCGGCTTGTGGTATCCTAAAACCAAATCCTTTGACCTGATAGGTTACTCGGATGCAGATTTACAGGATGCAAAGTAGACCGTAAAAGTACCAGCGGTACGTGTTATTTCCTAGGAAAGGCCTTAGTTTTATGGTGTAGCAAGAAAAAAATTCTGTAGCATTATCAACTACTGAGGCTGAGTATATCGCCGCAGGACGTTACTGTGCTCAAATTTTGTGGATGAAGCAAACCCTAGAAGACTACAATCTGTACTACACTAAGATTCCATTTACTGTGATAACACTAGCATTATTAACCTGACTAAGAACCCTGTATGTCACTCACGCACAAAACCATTGAAATTCGTCATCATTTT
Organism: Iris pallida; assembly: GCA_029216955.1. NCBI lineage: Eukaryota > Viridiplantae > Streptophyta > Magnoliopsida > Asparagales > Iridaceae > Iris > Iris pallida. The sequence continues at coordinate 15,810 of JANAVB010033712.1, read as the reverse complement.
CTACGTGATCACCAACAACATGGGGACATCTGCCTAGAGTTTATTGACACAGATCATCAACTAGTAGACATTTTCACAAAACTACTGGCTGAAGACCGATTTAATATTATATGGCGAGAGCTCGGACTTGAATTTTTAGATTCATAATGTAGTATGTTTATTAAAATTTATTTTTATAACTCGAAATTTTGTAATTTATTAACGGAAATTATTTTGGGTACAAGCCGAAAGGGTCCTTCTGTCATACAGGTGTAAATAGCCTGAAGCGACACGGTGCACTAGTCTTCGGACTACCGCTAGCTGGGATCCGGCCCCTACAGCTAATCCAAAGTAATAGAAGTTATTAAATGAAGAAGTACAATAGTTATAAATTCAAATTTTTAAACAAATACTGTATTTATGACATTGGGAATACAAGCAGCCGAACTTGGACCGAACTCTTATCGAGTTCGGACCGAGTTCGGTCGGCTCTGTGCGGATTTCCAGAACCGAACAGCCGGCCCTAGCTCTATATATTCTTCTCCTTCCTTTCACTTTTCTTCGTCCTTCTACCGAGAAATACCCACAAATACTCCATAGAACTTATCCTCCTCCTTCCTTTCGAGCTTTCTCAGGAGTCTAGTGGGTCATCCTCTCCACTCTTCCTCCTCTTCGAAGGTATTCTATTCTCTTTCCTTCTCATCCATGGCACCTAAACACCAAAAGAGAAAGGTTGATTCCTCTCAAGTAGGATCATCCTCCTCTGACTATGTTCCCATAAATGTTTTTAGTCCAGCTTGACCTTCTGGATCGGATGATTATGATTCCGGTCTCTTTCTCGATAGGGAATTTTTTGACCTTTGGTTTGACTCATTTTCAGGTCGTATGATTTGTGCTGGAGCACGTGTTAACTTTACCATCTTTTCTGAGTATGCTCCCACTTTCAATTGTCTCGACTTTCGTGATTTTTTGAAGTTGCTGAGAACATTTATGATAATACTGTCCATATGTTTTACTGCAATCTGCAAGTAAAAGATAACGACAACTTCTATTCATGTGTTGCTGGACAAGAACTAGAGTTCAATGCCCACCGACATCAGTAAATATTTTCATGTTCCTGATGTAGGTGAAGCTTTAGTAGACATTCATCATATTCAATTCCTGAAGGTGTCACCTTTGATTCCTCCAAAGAGCTTTTGTGTCATCCTAAACCTGTTCATAGAAGAGTTTATTCCAAGCATCTAAATCAAAACTTCTATGAACTCCATAGGTTTATATTCTCTGTTCTTCTTCCAAAGAAGGGATCCTCTGATGAGATTACCTTCCTGGAATTGTCAGCCATGTACCACATTTACTTTGGCATTCCATTTTCTGTTCCTAAGACTACGATGGCATGGAAACTTAACTGCAGAAATGCAGGACGCAACCTTGTCTACCCTATGCATTTGGCTTCTATCTATAGGAGGTTTGAAATCGATCTTCAAACATGTCCTTACTCCTCTACTGCCATTGAACTAAGTAGGTCTAGGTTATATCCTACTCCTCTTTTGCCTCATGGTGCTCAACCTGTTCATGATGCTGACCCCGAGGCTCCTCCTGCTGCTGCTGCTCCAGCCCCTGCTCCGAGTTTTGACCCTGGCTTCTATCAGTGCTTTGATGATTTCGTTGCCCTCTCAGCGCAACGACATCAAGGCTATCTTGATTCAGAGTTCCGCCATATCACCCAGGCTCAGGTGTTGCAGAACGGTATTGCTGATCTTCACTGGCGTCTCTCTCATGACCCCTCACATCCAGTTACCATACTTCATCACCCCAGCTTCCCTGGACCTAGGTTCGATGATGAGACGACATTTTCTCACTTCGATCCTAATGCTGCATATTTTCCACCGGATGCTCCTAGAGGTGACGACACTCCGATGTGATGAGGACTTGAGCTAATGGATTTTGGATGGAGACTGATAGATGATGATCTTATGTAGTTTTTTTCATGTCTAAACTTTATAGTTAGACATTTATTAGCAGATTGTGATGGTTGTATCTTTTTTTAGTATGACATTTCAGTATTCCACTACTAGTTATTTCTTTTATGCACTTGTTATTTGTGGCAATGTTGTTATTTGTGATTATCTCTCTAGTATTACTTTGTCTATTTGATGAACATTGTTGGTTTCACACATTACGGGGGAGCCAAAACCATTTTTTTATTGACAAAGGGGGAGAAAGAGCGCAATATCAAAATCAACAATCAAAGAAAGAATACCACCACCTTCATTTATTCTTTTTCAGGTACTTTTATTTGTTATATTTAGATATATTTTGGTATAGACTCAAGTTTATCAATTATCAAAATGTGGGAGATTGTTGGCCCATTCCATGGTCACACCCAATTTTAATAATTGACATAAACTTAAGTCAATACACAAAATATACGAATTGCTGCTAATCATTTCAGGTCTTGTGAAATCATATCAAAAAGCATACTACTACATCAACAAGCGTGTAAATCATCATTCTGAAGCTTATTTTCATTGGAATCTAGTCTGAGTCATTTTATAATTTATTATGTATTTTATCTTTATTGAGTCTAAGATATAAATTGTAAGATCGACTGGATAATACTGGCTTAGGTTAATCATAGTCCACTTTTCTATACAGCCGACATATCCATAGTCCACCTACCAAAATTTTTATTTTCCTTCTGCAACAAAATTTGACAAATGTCTTACATTTTTACTGAGACAGAACTCAAGCCGAGTTCGGTTAGTTTAAATTTAAATATTGTTGCCTCCAAATCTGTATGCAACGTTCATTTGCGAAATCTTTGCATCAGAACTCTACCCGAATTCTGTCCGAGTTCGGTCCTCGAAAACACCTATAAATAGAAGACAATTTCTCATTCCAAATCACTCAATCAATTTTATCTTCTCTTCTATCTTCAATAAGTGTTTTCATCTGATCAAAAGCTTTCATATCACACCTACACTTCTCTTAGCCAAAAGCCAGTAATATCTATTCGATCTAGAGTCTTTTGGTTCTCAAGAGTTGTAAAGAGGTTGTTCAAAGTTCAGAAACTATCTCTGTTGTGGAGCCGGTCGTGCGCTCGTCACCAAGCACAGTGTTGTGATGTTGGTTGTGCACTTGTCACCGAACACGGTGTTGTAAGAGACTGTAAGCTCTCAATTAGCTTGTGCCTTAGTAGATTAATATCAAACAAGAGTACTCGAGACTGGATTAGTCCTCTCAGAGGGATACCAGTATACATCGCTGTGTCACTGAGTTTGATCTCTCTATCTCTTGCTATATTTATTTACTGTCTCTTATTCACTGCCATAGTTAACTGTTTATAATTTTAAATTGGTGATTATTTTTCGCGGCACTCGCACTCACGCTGTTCACCCCCCACTAGAGGTGCTTAACGGTCCTACAATTGGTATCAGAGCAGGTTATATTCTAATATAACAAACCGAGAAAAAGTAGGATGACTTGACCCGGTGGGTTTTTAGTTCTTTCAGGGAGGCTCCTGAGTGGTACTAGCTTACGTCGTGCCATAAAGGCGACTAAGCATGACATCGCAATCAACCAACCTCTGTCTTTGACTTTGCTAGAGCTATTCAACCACTACACCAGAACTTTTTTTATGCCTTATGGGGGGATGGGATTGGCCCTCCATGAGATGTTTGCTATCTCGAAACTCCCTTAGGGGGAGTACCCATATGAGGAATACTACCCTAGCCCGAGGAGCTGGTAGGGTTGGAAAGCAAACATCTCGAGATGATGTCTGTTTATAAGCTAATACTTTGCCATCATCAAGTGTGTGTACGCCAAGACTCTGCAAAGGGTCAGCCCCATTTTAATGCTTAAAGAAAATACTTCTTTAGTAAGGATCCGTCGGAGCATAGAATGACTCGCTTTACCTCCCACAGGGTGTATACCATTGCCGAGGTAGAGGGTATGATAGCCAAGACGAGGGTGTCAGATCCCCCATTGGATGCTGAGGGAAAGCCCAACTCCATATTTCGTAGCTGTTTTTACCATAACTTTACTCCTGTGAGCCGGAAAGTGATGCTAGCTGCATTTCTTATGATGTGCCTGAGGAAATGTAGCATCCACTTTTTCATAGAAAGGATATTTTAGTCATTTTGGCCATTTTGTGATTTTCTAGATATTTTAACTTGTGTTGTACTAGCAACTGGTTCAACCTTAGTGGACATTGTATAGGATCCTAACCATGTCTTAGAATTTATTTTTCACCTATTAGAATTTTTTAGGGCTTGGGTTCAATTTAGAAGGCTTTTGAATAATTTTTAAGCCTTTTTGCATGTAGCCTTTTTGAGCCTTTTGACTTGGGCCTTATTTTTTACTTGAGAGAGAGTTGGCCCAAGTGAAATCCTAACCCTAGAAACCCCCCACCTGGCCGCCCAGCAGTCCCTCCCCCTCTCTCTCTCTTTCATTGTGAAGCATAGCCTCCACAAGTGAAACCCTAATAGATCTCCTCCTCCAAAAATCCTATTTTCTTCATCCAGAGTCCATTTCTCCCCAAACAAACTCCGTTGCACTCGTCTAGAAGAGGAGGATCTGCTGGAGTATTACTAACGAGGAGGCGGAGGCAATAGTTTAGGGGAATCGACCGAGGGACTCCGTTTATTGAGTTTTCGACACTCAATAGGTAAACCCTTTTCTACCATAGTTATCTGAATTTTCTTTCATTTTTGCATCCATATAGGTGCCCTAGAATTGCCCATAAAGTTTGGTTACGTTTCGAGTTCGTTTGGTAGCAGAGAAATCCGACGTGCATCGTTCAGCCCGCACAGTGCGCAGGGCTAAAATGTGTCACTGAAACGGACTTCGTTCGCGCTCTCGACGTGACGAGGACCCATTCCAGGACCTTGGATGCAGAGATCTATACCTGGACTACCCGAGGTAACAACCCCGAGTCGTGGCGTGGCCCGATGAGCGAGCCACGAAGATCGAACCGTGCGCACGAGGGCACGCGCGGGCCTACGCGCGCGCAGCAGGCTGCACGTGGTGCGGGGCTGCGTGCGTTGCCTCGGTGCGATGTGTCTCTATGTTGCCGTGTCCTAGACCTACCCCAGGACCCCCTAGCTACGTGCACGAGCACGGGGCTTCTCGTTGTGTGTGCGGCGCTCAATCGAGCGAGAACGCACGCATACGTGTACGTTGACACGCGGTAATCAAGTTTTTCCGATACGCGTTCTGTGGACACAACACTGACACGATTTTGGACCCGTGAGTACCCGAGCGCATCACGTACGTTGAGACCAACGTGTATGCCGAGTTTTGCGGGTTTATATCGTTTATATCTCATTTTGGGTCGTTGTGTAAAAATGGGTTTTCCTTTAATGCAAAATTGAGTTTGAATATGATATTTTGTTTTCCAGGAATTTAACTTGTAAAATCTGAGTTTTTAGTATGTATATGAGGTTTGGACTTGTGAGAACCAACTCTTGGATTTAGTTCATATTTTTCTATCAATTGTGAGCACATGTGTTTTTCTTTTTCTAGCTATGTATATATGTAATTATATATATATATATATATATATATATATATAAGTAAGACCTCCTTGAAACCCATTGCGAGCATATGTGTTGAGAATGGATCGAAGGGAATTAATCCCAGATTTTGATTTATTAAAATTATTTCAAACTATGTGTCATTTCTTCCAAATGAGCATATGTAATGTATATATATATATATATATATATATATATATATATATATATATATATATATATATATATATATATATATATATATATATATATAAAAAAATATATAAGATATATAGTTTTCCTATTTTGTTTGGTATATAAGAGTATATTGAAATGAGGCATACCATAGTTGTGTTTTGAGCTTTTAATCTCAGTTTTGATACACCACAGTAACCTTCAGGTATCACACACACACACAACCATTTGTCAAGAATAAGAGTAGGCATGTGTTGTAAATACATGTGTATATATATATATACCTTTGTGTGTATAGTTTGTATGCTTGAGAACCCATCTTAGAGTAGATCATGGTTGTGGTTGTAACCATAGGAGTCCTAGGATAGATTTGGTTTGTCATTGTGAGCCTAGTTTATTCGAATTGACCGACAAGTTGACCATGTTGACAAAAGTCAACTTTGGGTCAAACTAGATCCAATTCAACTCAAACGAACTTGGAATGACCTAGAAACTTGTGTATAACCTAAAAATTAGTAAACAGACTAGTTGGCCAATGTTTGACCATGTTTGACCAGTGTTGCCCAGAGTTGACCAAGGGTTGACTTTGACCAAAAGGAACCTAGAAGCATGTAGTCTTGCATTGTAGCTATTTCTTTTGATATTTTAGACTTGGTTGTGACATGTGTATACTTTAAATAGGTTTATATTGCCCCGGTTTAACTACACTTCATCATCAGCAGTTCAGTTGCCAGACGAGTACATTCTCTGATCTTTTCATACTTGTTTGGATATGTTCTCTTGTTATAGACTAGTATACTTGATGCTGACACGATGTTCACACGGATTAGTACCTTATGGATCTTTTCATGTGATGTTATCCCCTCGGATACATCGAGTATATCATGTTCATGTACTTTATCGTGTTCATCATGTACTCTATGTATACATATTTATCTATGTACACTCATATGTTATTCATGTACACTCATGACCATATGAGCTCCATGTATAAAAGTAGTTGTTATTCATGTGCAATAACATATCATGACTCGATCCTTGTGTATTGATTGGGGGCAGGGTGAGTGTAGTTGGTTATGTGATCATTATCCCCAGTAGGTATTCATGTGCAACTCCATAGTTTATCCATGTGCAACCCAACCTGTTTACATAACCAAATTATGCTCTAAATCACGTAGATAGTTACATTTCTCTATTTATCATATTTATATCTCATCTTGATATTCTCTCTCTTGTTGATTTTTTTACAGCATTTCATGTATAATTTTCTATAGCTTGCTTTATATGTCCAATCCTGATATGAACTGTTGTGAGAGATATGTGCTCGTTCCGTCCTGATTGGACATGTTGAAAATTTTACAGGTGATGATGAAGAGTTCTGCCCGACTTATTATGGCACTAGCTTAGGTGACACTGGTGACTTGGACCCTCAGGAGGATCCAGCAGTCGCTGAGGACTTGCCTATAGTCTAGCTGAGACTTTAGTATCTTATTGTCTTCTTATTTGAGACATTATGAGTTATACTTTGAGATTTTGTTCTGGTGGTTTACACCAAGACTTTTATTATATCTGTGACTCTCTTGAGATTTATTCTTCTATTCCATCTTAGTTGTTGTGATTGAGTTACTTATTATTTATTCTCCATTCGGAGCATATTCTAGACTGTGTTCGATATTGTGACCCAGGATAGCGTTCTACCACCGACACTGCAGTGTAGGCTGGACGTACTTCACTTCTCGTGCCCTTTCACTGGGTGCGAGTCGTGACACATTTTTAGTGGTAGCCCATGCAGGTCCCCAATCATAACTAGTATGATTTCGTAGTGGTACTCGAACTAGAGTATCATTATAGCCTGCAGTAGGATATAAGGTATAAGTTAAGGTACTCAAGCACATCGGAAAACTCTTATCAAATTCTTGTTGTTACTTGTCTCTTTTTCAAAACAACTGTCCTCCTTTGATGATTTGCTTCTTTTTCAGTAATTGACTCCTTGTTTGATCTGTCTTCAGGATGGTGGAGACACGATCGCAGCGCTCTGGTCTTAGGGATACTACTGAAAGGTCTGCCACTTCTCGTCAGACTCAGCAGGACCCAAGGACCACAGTGCCTCTTGTTCCAGCTCAGGTGGGCCCTTCTATAACTTTTGGGGGTGCTCCTCCACCGGTTCCGAGGACTATCCCAGGAGTTCAGGGGATGCTACCACCACCGCCCCAGGAGACAGTTGATGTGGCACAGTTCTTCGCCTTCATACAGCAGATGATGGAGACGCAGCGACGCCAGACAGAGGACATGAGGCAGGGCATTGATAATGCCCATCAGTTAGCGATGGTGGCAGTGGAGAAGGTGGCTGCCCAACCCCAAGAAGGGCAGATCCAGCTATACCAGCCAAGGACTCCAGGTATTCAGGATTTCCAGAAGATGAGGTCGCGAGACTTCAAGGGTACGGAGGGTATCCTTTACACGGATGACTGGATCGAGCACATAGAGGAGATTTTTCGTCTCACAGAGATACCGGCTAGACTCCAGGTGTAAGCAGCGGGCAGCATGATGCAGGACCTTGCCCGCACTTGGTACCAGACCGACCCCAGGGTCGGTACTACGGGGAAAACTTAGGAGGCTTTTAAGAAGCTTTTCAAGGAGAAGTTCTTCTTCGATACCGTACTTGGTGCATTGGAGACGCAGTTTGAGAACCTGGTTCAGGGGAACCAGACAGTAGAGGAGTACGCCAGAGAGTTCTGCCGCCTGGGCAGATTTGTGGAGGGCCTTAGCGAGACAGCGAAGGCTAGGAGATTCAGGAAGGGCTTGGTTAAGGAAGTCAAGTCCTTAACCAAGAGCAACAGGAATGCTACATTCTAGAAGATTTTGATGGGCGCTATGGCAGCGGAGGATGATCTGGAACTGAAGCAGAAGCGAGGTCGTGATTCACATGTAGCCGGTAGCAGTGGAGGACCGGCCAAGAAGCCCCATTTTTAGTTGCAGCATCAGCAGAGGCCTTTCCAGCAGCAACATAGGCCGTTTCAGCAGGTACAGCAAAGACAGGGTTAGCAGGCACCGAGACAGCAGCAGGCCACCATTTGTGACTTCTGCAAGAAGCCAGGGCACATGTGGAGTGAGTATAGGAAGAGGCTAGGCATGTGCCTACTCTGCGGTTCATCGGAGCATCAGTTGAGGGAGTGTCCTGAGGCTTTCGGGCATAAAGGACAGGGAGCAGGAACCAAGGCTCCAGTGGAGCAGCAGAGGGGACCATTGCCGACTCAGCAACAGAAGTTTGTCCAGCACCAGTAGCAGACTAGAGGAGGCCAGCAGGGGCGAGCTTTCGCCATGGCAGCGGAGGATACCGAGGCAGTAGGCGATATGATAGCAGGTTCTGTTCTTATCGACTCTTTTCCCGTATTCGCATTATTTGATTCGGGTGCTTCCCATTACTTTGTGTCTGTATCATTTGCCATTAGACACCAGCCAGTATAGATTGTCTGAACTATTGCCTAGGACTTGCAAGATCACGACTGGGGGTGGTATTATCCTCGTCCGTGATGTTTGCAAGGATTAGAGAGTAGTTTTGGGAGGCCGGGAATTGGATGTGAGTCTGCTCGTAATGCCATTATCGAACTACAATATTGTATTCGATATGGATTGGTTGAGCAGGCACCATGCCAGTATAGATTATCGCGGTGGTAGAGTTCTTTTCAGCATACTAGGAGAGCCAGAGTTCGAGTTCACCAGGCGGAAGTCAGAGTAGAGCAGCGAAGTTTTCTGCAGAGTTTCAGCAAAGGAACAGAGCATGCCACATCCACTGATAGCTGAGTTTATGGATGTGTTTCCGGAGGAGTTGCCAGGGTTGCCTCCGGACAGGGATGTGGAGTTCTTTATAGACTTGGTACCCGGCGTAGAGCCGATATCTCAGCATATTTATAGAGTGAACAACAGTGAGCTTGTGGAGCTGAAGAAGCAGGTGGACGAGTTGCAGGATAAGGGCTTCATCCGATCAAGTTCTTCACCGTGGGGTACGCCAGTACTCTTTGTATCGAAGAAGGATGGGTCGGTACGGATGTGTATCGACTACAGGGCACTCAACAGCCTCACAATCAAGAAAAAGTACCCGCTGCCGAGGATCGATGACCTGTTCGATCAGTTGAGCGGAGCGAAGGTATTCTCCAAAATTGATCTGAGGTCAGGTTATCACCAGGTGAAGGTGAAGAAGGAGGATATTCCGAAGACTGCTTTCAGGACTCGGTATGGCCAGTTTGAGCACATGGTAATGCCGTTTGGGTTAACTAATGCCCCGACAGTATTCATGAACCTGATGAACAAGGTGTTCCACCAGTACTTAGACAAGTTCGTGGTGGTGTTCATCGATGACATCTTGGTGTATTCGAAGACCCCGGAGGAGCATGAGGAGCATTTGAGAGTGGTTCTGGAGACCCTCAGGAAGGAGCAGCTTTACGACAAGCTCTCGAAGTGTGAGTTCTTCTTGGATCGAGTTGATTTCCTAGGCTATGTTGTGACCGGAGATGGGATCTCAATCGACCCGAAGAAGATCAGAGTAGTCGAGGCGTGGACAGCACCGAGTTCAGTCGTGGAGATCAGGAGCTTTCTGGGATTGGCAGGATACTACAGGAGGTTTGTTCAGGATTTCTCCCGGATTGCAGAGCCATTGAATAGGCTAACCCGGAAGGACGCAGAGTTTGTCTGGTCAGAGGAGTGTCAGGTTGCTTTTGATGAGCTGAAGAAGCGACTGACGACAGCCCCGATTTTGACATTGCCATCAGGATCAGGCGGGTTCACTATCTACAGTGACGCCCCAGGAAAGGGTTTGGGTTGTGTCTTGCAGCAGCATGGGAAGGTGATTGCCTATGCATCCAGGCAGTTACGTCTATATGAGAAGAACTATCCTACCCATGATTTGGAGTTGGCGGCAGTTATCTTTGCTCTAAAGCTGTGGAAGCACTATCTATACGGAGAGCGTGTGGAGATCTTCACAGACCACAAGAGCTTGAAGTATGTGTTTACACAAAAAAAAGCTCAACATGAGGCAGCACAGATGGTTGGAGTTGATGAAGGACTTCGACATTTTATTGCAGTACCATCCAGGAAAGGCCAACGTGGTTGCCGATGCCTTGAGTAGGTATCCGATAGCTATGTGCTTGACGATGGATCGTCACTTATTAGCAGATTTGGAGAGCTTGGGGATCGAGGTGATCGTGCCAGGAGGTTAGATGCAGATGTGGGGCCTTCATATTCAGTCAGACTTGATGAAGAGGATCAAGTCAACTCAGTTCGATGATGTTACTCTGTGGTGTATCCGAGAGCAGGTTCGAGCAGGATTGGTGGATGAGAAGTTCGTCATTGCAGAGGGCGGCACATTGAGGCACGGTTCCAGACTGTATGTGCCTAGTAGAGAGCTTCGGGAGCAGGTTATGCAGGAGGTCCATTGTCACGACCTGCTCCCGAATAATCGGACACGAGTCGGACACGCCTAGCCTTCGTTGTTAGATACGACGAAGTAAGCTGTACCAAACTAGGGAAATCTAACCAGATAATCATAAATGTATATAATCACAACATCTAAAAATGTATCCTAGAATGATCACCATAATCCACAATTCTATATATATAAATGTACGAGTCATCAAGAATGAAATGTACTATGAATTTTAAAACAATATCTAAGAGTAAAGCTAACAGTCTAAACCTGAAACCTCAAGCTAAGTCATGACCTATCCTGCTCAGCTAAGATCCCGGGCTCTGGTCCATAAGGTAGAATGATATCCTGTAAGCATACCTGCAACTTATCCAGTCAGGAGCAGAGCAAAGTACAGTTCTAGGTAATGAACAAGACATCATGATATGAAAGTACAAGGGAACATGGTATGTAAAGCACAAAAAGAAACATGGTGTATAAGCACATGAAAGAACATGGTATGTAAGAACATGAAAGAACATGGTGTGTAAGAACATGAAAGAACATGGTGTGTAAGAACATGAAAGAACATGGTATCTCAGGAATCACAGGAACTAAGTACATGATATATCTCCTGAACATGTGTGTACAATATTTGAAATATAACTAAGTATGTGACCGGCTAGAGGTAAGCACATGAAGCACATGAAAGCACATGAATGGTACGGCTTAGGACCCGCATGCACGATGCGGGGTCTATGCTAACACACCTGAGTTGTTTCTTGGGTTTGGTCACATAAATAATATATTTCCTTACCCCAGGTACAAGTAATAAGAACAAGGAATATGAGCACCAGAAAAATATGTCGTGTCGCAGTATGTCAATCAAGGAAGCACATGATATAATGAAATGTACAAGACCATAGAATGTACTTGCCTTGCTCCAGGAAGATACGGATAGTCAGTGGAACTGGATGTCCTCCTGTTAAATTGGTACAATTTAATTAAGTACAAATTCTAAGTTACTAAATATCCTAAAAGTTAACTCTCAGCTTAGTTAAAAGGTACTAAGAGATTATAGGTTTTAAATTACTTGGTTCATATCTTAAAAGTCACAAGTCTCACTAGTGTGCCTTAACTAAAGAAATATTAAAGGGGGTGGTTTATACAAAGATTCTAAGAATACCCTTTATGTAAGCTATCAACAGTTAACCCCTTTTCCCCACCATAACTTTACTGATTATTACTACCAATCTCTTATTAACTTACTACTTATTCATAAAAATTATTAATAGAATGATAACTGCTTGTAACCATCTATAATGGTTTAATGGTCTAACACTATATATTGAGTTTGCTCTTTTAAAAAAATAAAAATAAAATAAATTTAGGATGGAACCTTAAATGATTTAGAAACTCAGAACTACTAAATGCTTAGCAACTGCCACACCCCTAATGGCAACTGAACCTTTATTGATCTGTCAATCCCTATGGCCCAATCCTACATTCTGTCCCATGGCACAAAGCCTTGTTCTCATATAGGCCTGCTGCTCAGCTCTTTAGTATTACTAGCAAAAATGATACTTCAAGTAAAAGAGATTTAATTAACCCATACCACAGTCAACCATAGCTTCAACACACTCATAGGTCCCATATCAAATTTAACATAGTCTGCTATTAGTCGACTGCACCATTTGTGCAAAACAACATTCAACAGACATAAACAAAATTCTACCATACCATACCTAGCTCAGTTGCAACAAAATAAGGCTCACTGGCAACTTCTCCCAAACTCAACTACAAAACTCATCACCCATCATAATTTTAAAACTCACACATTCAATCAACTCTAACACAAATCAATTTATACAAGAAAAATATACAAATCGATGAAAAAATATACAAATCTGAAATAACACAAACTTATTTAAAATTAAAAAGAGAAATAAGCTACTGCTCCCTATTTGGACTTCTAAATCGGCTTCGCCATTGAAAACACGCACATCCAAGTAAAATAGATTGTGGCAGGACACGAACCGTACTACAGGACACCAACCCGACAGAAGCTTGGACACAAGCACTGATCCGATAAGAGTCCACCACTCCGGACACGAACACGAGCAAATCCAACGTCCAACCGACACAACACCGGGTTCAAAGCATTGCACTCGGACACAATACGATCATGAACCATCCTATTCAAGACTCGATCCTGACCTGGCCAACTTCCTGGATTGGTTCCGAACATCTGTTGTTCAAATTAAACAAGAATTCATGATCTGAAACGCACGATAACTTAGGGAAGAATGCAGACACCCGACACATCACACAAAAATGGATACGCACTAAACCAATTTCCTACGATTGATCCAAAATAATTTCTAATTCTTAAACACAACAAAGAGCTGTCCAAAACTGAGAAGTAGGAGACTGCACCTGAGGATAAGATTCAATCAAGTGAAATCCCGATCTCAACGGTCCACCACGTCTCTCCGAGTCCAGTTGAGGCATTCTATCGAACAGTTGCCATGCACAAGGAATAAAACAAGTTCTTAAAAGTACTACTAATTATTCGATAATAAAAATCAAAGAAATATTAAGGAGATTCAAAAATCATAGGATCCAGATCCACACACATTCACACAGAACTTCGACCTCAATTCCGTAATTGATCTCCCCGATCAATTAACCGCCAAATCAATTCTTCGAGAATAATCCAGACCAATCTTGTATTTGAACTAAACTGGAATCGAATCGAAGGCTTACCAGAGAAATTGTCAGTGGTGGTGCGTTGTCGTCGCTATTTCAGAGTCGTCGAGAGGAACTCGGCGTGCTGACGCCTTCAGCTCGTCGTTGCCGAGCTCACAGTGGTCGAGTTCACCGGAGAGGAAGCTCTCCGGCCGACGGGTTGTATGCCACGGCCGCTGCCTTCGCCACCGGAGAGGTCGGATCGTCGAGAGAATCTCGTTCGTCGTCATCGAGGAAAGAGCGCCACCGTCAGCGGGGTGCGTCGACTAGTACGCCGCCGTGAGCTGGTGGTCGTGCGCCGCTCGTCGATGGATTCGTTCGACTCTGGAACGACATTTGGGAAAGAAGCTCGAGAAAGAAAATGTAGCAGAGAAAATACATTCTCTCTCTCTCTGCTCGGCTTAAAACGAAAATAATGTAACATTAGCAAAAAATCCCCCTCCCCGCTCAACCAAAGTTTTCTATAGGCCCCTCCGGCCTAGAAAATTTATGAAAAAACCCTCCTCCTTTTCATATATTACAGTAACTATTGAAAAATAGTTAAAAACTTTATTATAATTATTATTAAAACAAGGATGAGAGGACCACTAAATTGGTCGTAACAACTTTTTGAAATTAAAATTGCTCCTAAATTAAATTCCCTCCAAAATAGATCATCAAAATTATTAAATAAAAATATTAACCTTCTATTTGAAACACAAATCAACAATTGCTATTATTAGAAATCAAATTTTTATTTCCTCAAAATCGGGAAGTGGAGTTACACCCATCGCTCTCATTACTCTATGCATCCAGGTGCCAACAAGATGTATAGAGATTTGAAAGAGCATGTATGGTGGTATGGGATGAAGCGGGAAGTAGCACGCTTCGTAGCCAGGTGTCTAGTCTGTCAGCAGGTTAAGGCAGAGAGGCAGAGGCCAGGAGGACTGTTGCAGCCATTGCCCATTTTGGAGGGGAAGTGGGAGCACATCACGATGGATTTTATTTCTGGATTACCGCGTTCAGCAGGAGGAAAAGATGCGATTTGGGTCATCGTAGACAGGTTGACCAAATTGGCCCATTTTTTGCCATTTAAAGGGGGGACGTCTACTGAGAAGCTAGCAGAGATGTATATGCGGCAGATTGTCAGGATACATGGAGTTCCGGTGAGGATTGTCTCGGATCAGGATAGTCGCTTTACTTCCCATTTCTGGCAGAGTCTGCAGACTAGTTTGGACACTCAGCTCAAATTCAGTACTGCATACCACCCTCAGACGGACGGACAGTCGGAGAGGACTATTCAGACTCTCGAGGACATGCTGCGGACTTGTGTTCTGGATTTTGGAGGATCCTGGAAGGATCACCTGTACTTGGTGGAGTTTGCATACAACAATAGTTACCAGGCCAGCATTGGTATGTCACCATTCGAGGCGTTGTACGGGCGTAGATGTTGTACTCCTTTGTCTTGGAATGATATTCGCGTGGCGCATGACAGACAGCGGTATTGGCCCGACAGCCACCGGAGACCTTTGCAGTTTGAGGTATAGCTTAGACTTAGGATTAGAATTTTGTTGTTTGTGATTTTGTTGATCATGTGATTGTTTTTAGTTAAATTGAGACCATGCTTGTGCTAGGTTGAAGATATGGTATTCTTGAGGATTCCACCGACTCGAGGCACTATTCGTTTCGGTGGAGGAGGGAAGCTTAGCCCACGCTATGTCGGACCTTTCGTTATCAGCGGAAGGGTCGGTGATGTATCATACAGACTGGACTGTCCCCTTCCTTAGCGGGAGTCCATAATATATTTCACGTATCGCAGTTGAGACGGTATGTGGCAGATCCTATGTCACGACCCGCACCCTGTATAGGGGCACGAAAAGTGGTTACGTTCAGCCTACGCCGCAGTGTCGGCGGTAGTAAGCTGTTCTAGGTTGCTAACTAATCTCATGCAGTGATATAAAAGTACTTGTCCAGATATCAGCTCCAAATGGAGGG
>JANAVB010033711.1:30000-73548 GCA_029216955.1 Iris pallida | reverse complement strand
CCCAGAGAGAAGGTATGAACGTTCAATTTAAAGTTTGAGTTGTAGATACTTGAAATGTAATCACTTAGTTGATTGGTTTCTCACTACCTCACTGTAGGTTTACTTTAAATCAGATGAAGTCCGTGCTTGCATAGTAACATGTGGTGGGCTGTGCCCAGGGATTAATACTGTGATTCGGGAAATTGTGTGTGGTTTAAGCTACATGTATGGAGTCCATGACATCATTGGAATCGAGGTTTGTCATTGCCGACTTTGATTTCAAATCACTTTCTTGAAGATATATGAGCATCCCTTGTTTATGCATTAATAACGTGCACTATGTGCATAAATTTTAAGCTAAAATATATTTAGTCTTCTAAATGCAAACTCTTTCTTGGATCTTGGAGTGACTATTTTGTCCTTAATTGAGTACATTGCAAATTGTGGTATATAAACGATCTCAAGGCTGATTCATAACTTTAACCTTGATATAACAATATTCCAGGGTGGATACAGGGGGTTTTACTCAAAAAATACCATTCCACTGACACCGAAGGTTGTCAATGACATACACAAACGTGGTGGTACCTTCCTTCGTACATCACGGGGTGGTCATGATACAAACAAAATAGTTGATAGCATCCAGTACCGAGGGATTAATCAGGTGGGCTTATGGGAATGTCGTTTTATTTAAGTTACCAGAAAGTTTTGAGTAATTTGTTATATAGGAAGTTGTGGTTTCATTGTTGTAGGTCTACATTATTGGAGGTGATGGCACCCAAAAAGGAGTAGCTGCCATCTCACAGGTAACATTTCATCTCCAATAATGATATAGTTACTCCTAACTCTTTAGTATGGATTATAAAACGGATTTCGTAATCAGCAATCTAACTCCATATGTTATATAGGGATATTTTCCTTTCATTGAAGTTTTATCCAAGTGTTTGCTATAAATATAAATCCAGTTCTGGTATAGATGCGTCTCTCTTTTATTGCCTCTTCCAGACTATTTAGAGTCTTTCTGTAGGCTTCTCTCCTAATAACTTTAATATTGTTGCACAATACCTTTCTGTTGCTTTTCATTTACTTCTTCTCTCCAAAGGATGGGAACTAATCCCCAGGCAAGCACTTCGCTGCACAAGTCAAATGGGATAATGCAGAGTGAAGGTTCTAAACGGCGGTAGGCGTGTGTGCGGCGGAGAGAGTCCGCCTACCGCCTAGGCACCGTCTAGGGGCTGCCTATTGATACGTTTTGGACTTTTTTACTATGTTGCCACTTTTTTTTTTTTTTGCATAATATGCATATTTTAAGGGTGTTCCATAAATAACTAAGTTGTAGAACGAAGATTCATGAAGGTTTAGTTTTGTGGAAGTGAACCATAGGCCTAGAATACTTGCAAAACCTTTTGGTCAAAACATCTTGTTAGGTAATTCTCCACCTAGGCGCCCGCCTACGCCGCCTCACCTCCGCCTACGCCGCCAAATCTCTGTTGGCCGCCTACTCCACCGCCTACCGCAAAAACGGTGCATAGAGAGACCGCCTACCGCCTAGGCGGTCGCTCAACTGCCATTTAGAACACCGCAAAGTATCACAATATTACAACAAAATATATCATCCACACTGACGTTTCCCAAGCGAGGGTGTTCTTAATTACATTAAAAAATGAGCTACCCAAAATACAAACGGAGTGTTTATAACCCAGTTTTGGCATGGCTTTGCTGCTGGTTCAAACATGCATCTGACTCAGCATCATATCTCATTTTCTTCTGCGAACATGCCTTTTTTGGTTTTGACTTTCTAATCCATTCTAGTGTGAGGATATTATTGTTGTTGTAGACAAATATTTGATTAAGCTAAAGAAAGAAGTCCAAGGAGGTGTTTGCATTATGTGACATCTTAATGTGCAGGAAGTTGAGAAACGTGGTCTTCAAGTGGCAGTTGCTGGAATACCAAAGACTATTGACAATGATATTGCTGTACGTTATATAATCTTATCACTAATCAATTGATTGTACTTGAGTGTGCCTATAAATTTATCATGATTTTCCTTGTGCCATGCAGGAATATCTTAGTTTTAGTTTAAATCTCTGCTACTATATCGACAGTTATTGTGTGTTTATGTTTGTTTTATGAAAATGTGAGATTATTTTCATTAGGGACCTGTCATGAACACCAGTATTTGCAGTGGATACCATGATTGCATGAAATCAGAAATATTCCTAGTTTTTTTCAATAAAGCAACATCCTAAACTATAGACACATAAACTGTTGAGAAATTAGGCAATGTCAATGGTTACTCCCTCTTATTTGTTTTCTCAGGCCAGCGCAGCTTTAAAGGGTCCTCTATTTCCATGTACCCTAAGATGGCAAGCTGTTATACTTTATAATCATAGACCTTTGTCATAGATTAAAGTTATCCTATCAAGGAATTCATCCTTTTGATAACGTTTATCAATTATACTACTATAGGTTACCTAGCAAATAGCTTAAGAGTACACTAGTAGGTAGAATTTATTTTTGCTCAGTGATCTTATGGGACCTTGCTTAGCTCAAAACATATGTAGGACATATTTCCTGGTAATCAAGCAGCTTGATGACTTACCCAGAAACAGTTGGCAGAAAACCATCCAAGTATAGGGAACATCTGCTTGTAGATTATATTGGTAACTGTATAGACTATAATGGGAAGAGGATAACCTCTGATGGGAAGATAAACCAGGTTCATTGAATTCTAGCATGCATTAATGACAAAGCAGCTGGTAATATTAGTGATTGTCATGCCCTAGTACCGAAATACGGAGAGTGACTAGGCCAGCTATTCCGTATGAGGTATGAAAACGTCATACGACGATCGTGGCTGTCATGAGACGAGGGGGTGCATGCTACAATCAAGTCTCCTATGGTCTCACAGAACATCTGTCTCAATCAATCAAAGCAAGAAGCAACAATAAATGAGCATATGAGAGAAAGCAGTAAGGCGGCCCCGACGCTTCATCAAAATGATCACGGGGAACTAGTTTATAAATTAGCTAGTCCAGAGAGTCATAGGTACATAATCGTATTCAGCTGCAGTCTGATTTAATTTACAATTATGCAAGAAGACAAAATATCCAGAACAACCGACTAAACAGGTGCCGGTGGCTAAACGTCAGAACATAAGTTATGATACTAGAGTGGTGGAGAAGAAACCTACTCGAGTTCCCCGCCAGCCATGTTCCTAGTATGCACCATTGACGTCAGGAAGGAAGGTTGGATCCTCGGGCTCTGCTACGTGATCTGGCCAAACAAAACTAGCGGAGTCAGCCCCGCAAGTACCACAAGAGAGCACAAAAGAGTGAGATAAAAACTCAAGCATAAATAAGTCCGGGCTCATGAGTTATAGAATTATAACTTATCATCGTGACCATATGGCACCCTTACAACCAAACAAGGACAAACGGTGCCAATATCGTGACGTGATAAGATACTTCCTATAACCATGGTCAAGTTATTGGCTTCCGATCGTAACCTCGGTCCACGGCCTGTCATAGCACGGTATCCTAACCCAACAACCAAATAAGGACATGAGTTGTACCACGCACCATGACAGTCCATGTTCCTCGGCTACTAACGGAAGGTACAAGACACAAGCAAGTTGTTTTTCATGCGGTCAATCATTTCTACGACTTTCTATATTTGACGAGGTTATTCCCGCAATGCTGATTATAGGAATCCTCATATCGTGTCGTATCCAGCAGGGCTAGCCAAACCATATTATATACACGTAGCATATTGATCATGCACCGGTCCCTTGAAAGGCTACCGTACGAAACATACAACACATAACACATCGGAGTCAGATATAGTCATCCACTATAGACAGATTAAACTTTATCCATGGCGGCCAACCCGACACGTCAGGACGGACCTGGGATGGCTAGTATGACACGACCTCAAGATTCTTTCCCTCCCAATGCTTCTACCACTTAAGTTGTCTAATTTAAACCCTATGTTAGTCTTGGATTCACATGTCGTGGCCACATGTTCGTCCCCTAGATGCCGTACATTAGTACGAGTACCCTAAGTAAGAATCCGCACTGACTCGTGGAGACCCGTTGTATGGATCCCTTCTTAGAGTAATGCATCACGCAACACACCACGCTATTGCCACTAACCATTTATCATGTATGTGCTGGAAGCTTGTAATGTACTGACATACAACGCATAGGAACTCTTAGCACGCGAGATAGCACGTCAGTGCCCATATAGATTGTACCTCAGTACACACATAAGATATATCAGCACATGCATAGATAGTTAGGTCGGAAATGAAGATCGTCACATAGTCAGATGATAGTTGCAAGCATCTGGGTCGTTAGGGCACATGGGTCACGTGGTCTCATGATCCATAGGCATAGCGGGTCAGGCTAAGCAAAGAAGACGCATGGGCCCGTAGAAAACTATATGTCGGGAAAATATGGTGCACGGCGCGCGGAGAACGGGCGCACATCGCGCGGGGAACGAGCACGGGCACAAAACTGGCCACGGCGCTCGGGGAACGGGTGCACGGCGCGGGCGCGAAAGCGTCCGATGCGCGGGCACGCGGCGCGCTGCAGAAAAATCACGCATGCTCGCGGCGTGCGAAACGCGCAGCGCGCGGATGCACGATTGTAGAGCCCCGAAATTCGTAATACGTATTTTATACGTGTTCGTATTTCTGACCTGTATTTTTCATTTTTCTTGATTAGTTAATTATGGTTTATTTATTTAGCATTATGGTTTAATTGTCATTATTATTCATGAATTAATTCTGATTAATGGAGCTTGGTTTATTGAGTATTTTCTGGTCCTGGCATTGCATTAGCTCGGTTTGGCCTAGCTTGGTTCGGGTTGGGCTTGGATTGGTTTGGCTTGGTTTGGGTTAGCATGAACCACTCCTACCTACCACCCCTTCTCCTTTATTAGCAGCCACCAACCTTCTCTCTCCTCCCTAACTCTCATTTATTTCTTCTTCTTCTTCCTTCCTCTCCTTCTTCCACCGACACCACCATAGGCAAGTGCATCTTGCTCTCACTTGAGAACTCATTTTGATGGTTCTGATGGCTTCCTAGCAGGATTCTAAACCACTTTAGAACTTGAAGATTTTCATTTTGGTGCATGAGTTTTGTAGATCTAGGAAATGCTTTCTTGGAATTTTGAAGTTTTAATCTAGTTAACTTCTTCATTTGCAAGTTCTGATGGTTCCATGTGGTTGGGAATTTCCTTCTACCCAATTTCGACCTTTGGAAACTTGGATTCGGACTTGTTTTGACCAAGTTATGAGCATTTGAAGTTTGGGTTCATCCTTGCTGTTCTTGCTCTTTGGAGAAGACAGTGAGCAGTGGCAGAGCTTCTTAGCTTATGCCACGCAGCCTTGGGTACGCTTCCTGTTGGAAGCGTGTTTCCTTGAGCGTGCGTGACTTTTCACGCAGCTGCTCCCTTGAGTGTGCGTGACTTTTCACGCAGCTGCTCTCTCAGCGTGCGTGACTTTTCACCTATGCTGCTCCTGTAGCGTGCGTGACTTTTCACCCACGCTGCTCTCTCAGCGTGCGTGACTTTTCACCTATGCTGCTCCTGTAGCGTGCATGACTTTTCACCCACGCTGCTCTCTCAGCGTGCGTGACTTTCACCTATGCTGCTCCTGTAGCGTGCGTGACTTTTACGTACGCTGCTCTGAGCGTGCGTGACTTTTATGTACGCTGCTTCCTTGAGCGTACGTGACTTTTACGTACGCTACCCCCCTGACCCCTTGCTTGACCCATTGGTTCTTGGAGTTTGGTCTTAATTCTTTTAGCTTGGTTTTTCTATGGCTCTGTATATTGATATTTATTAGATATTTTACGCCCATTTTATATCCTTACGTCTTTTGTCATGAACTTGATTTTACTTAATATGTTTGGAATGACTATTGTACATGGCATGGTAGGACAAGGAACTAGCATAACACGACAGTGACCCGTAGTGGTGCACTCCTGACATGACTGACCTGACATGATAGTGGCCGTGGCGGCGCACTCCTGACTTGACATGACTTGATAACTTAACTTGACTTGCCTTGACACCGTGGGTGGTTCTTTCTTGCTTGCTTGTTAATCCACTTGTCCTGTCGTGCATCATGTCTAGGATGGGACTCCCGAGTACCACGGTCAGGAGTACCTACTAAAATGGATTAAGGTTAATAACTAGAATAACACAGTAGTCATGAAGAGATGACACAGCTACAGGCAATCCGTACCTTGGGCGCTCTTGGGATCTGTAGCCTGCCGTCGAGTAGGGCACATTTCCAGCGCACCGTCGAGTGTTGCACCCTCTAAGTCACCTAAGGGTACATTTGTCTCCTGGGCGATGTACCCACCTGAATTCAACCCTAATCTTTCGTCCTGGGTAGCCTGGATGGTCTGCAGGGCTTGTGGCTGTGGATCAATCTCATTGCATCTTGCTAGTAACTAGGATTGTGATAACCCTAGTTAGTTAATGTAGAAAGCCGTAGGCAATGATTGGCCGTGATTGCTTGGATGGAGTCTGGTCCAGTATAGTATTGTCTAGAATTGATTGATTATAGGATTGTACCAGAATGATGGAATGATTGTCACTCCAGATTGTCACTATAATGATTGCCACTCCAGACTGTTACTTGACTGATTTCTTATATTTATCTTGCCGATAAATGGTGAGAGAAACCAAGTTCCGTTCAGACGAAGGGTTACAACCCCGGTCCTTGTTTGGTTTACGGGTTGTAACCTAGCTATCTGAATAGTCCCATGGTTATCTTATCGTATATCATCCTGACATGCTTCTCCGTATGTCATGTCTTTTAGTGATTCTATGCAAGATTGTCTTTTATAATTGTCCATCATGCTTTTTTTTAAATTACTGTCTCTTATTAGGTAATTATACTTTTGTGCTAATTGCTGGTTTAGTTCTTAAGTGAAGCCTCCTTTGTGGCACTTGCTTTTCCTGGGGTCTGACCCAGCTGGTTTTGTATGGCTAGATTCTGGAGCAGCAGCAAAGGATCCACCTGCTTTCCAGCCCGATGGTGACCGCCAGGCGTAACCTGGGCAACGAGTGGGTTTCTTTTGTCCTCCCACTGTAATTGTAAATTATTCTTTTGAGGCGTTTAGCCGCCGAGCAAGTGTTAGCTCGTTGCAACTTATTTACTGTCTGCTAGCTGAGGCTAAGCATGATTGGCAACTCGAGGTTGATCATGTATGACTTAAACTCTTGCTAGTCCTTACATTTTGTACGACTAGTTCATGATCATCTGGATATGTAATGTTTGGGACGCCTTACAATTGTATATTTGGTGATCGGATATCTTGTGATTATTATTAGTTGGTTGAGATTGAGACAATAGGCTATTTTATGACCTTAAAAGACTGATGGATTGTAGTGAAACCCTCACATATCTAGACAGCGTGACCGTATAGCGGTGTGGATTCTATTCCGTTATACGTAGCTGGCTATGTCTGCCCCCGCTCTCCAGTATTCTGGTTCTGGGGCGTGACATGGTTTAAGTGGTGGCCCATGCAGGTCTTGTCAATCAAGAAGTGTGAGGGTTTACCAGATAGATGTCTCAATCTGTACTCTCCTTTGATCTCCACTAGTATCTTCTTATCTCCTTGGATCCCTGACTTGATAACATGCTTGCATCATTGTTCTATCCTGGTCCTTCCTTAATATTCCTGACATCCTTGCTTCAGTAGCACCGTTCCTGTTGATCAGCCAGAAGGAGTTCAGCCGGCAGCCCAACAACAGCAAGAAGATCAAGACCAATCCTCAGCAGCCGCCTCTCGAGCCATGCCTTCTGGAGAACCAGAGCCCCCAGTCCAGCCAGTTCAGCCAGCAGGGTCAGAGGATGGGGTCTTTATAGGGCTCATCCGTGAGTGCTTGCGTCTCAAGACGTCGAGGTGATGCCTTGCAGCAAGCAGTACAAGATGCTATGAGCGAAATTGGTCCTCGAGGGAACAGTGCGGTCAACAATTTTAAGCGCCTGAACCCTCCATTCTTCGACGGCACCGAGGATGCTATTGCTGCAGATGCCTGGCTACAGGACATTGAAGTTATCTTGGAGGCAGCCAGGACCCCTGAAGCAGAGAAGGTGGCGGTAGTACGCCTGCAGTTACTAGATCTAGCCAGCTGGTGGGCTATGCAAGCAGACTATTTAGGTATGCCTGTTATGTGGGCAGTATTCAGTGATATGTTTCAGACCAAGTACTTCGACGCAGTGGCTAGAGTTGACCTGCAGACCAGGTTTAGTAATCTCAGGCAGATGAATAGGACGGTCGACGAATATGCAGCCGAGTTTTCAAGGTTGAGTCGGTTTGCTCCCACCTTGGTGGCAACCGAGCTAGACAGAGCACAGCGATTCCAGCAGGGCTCCATTTGGAGATCATATTGGCATAGAGCAGTTTGAGCACAGAACTTTTGATGCCGTCTTGCGAGAGCGATGAGGCATGAGTACACTTTCCAGAGGATAGTGGACAGGACCAGAGATCGGAAGCGGTCCCATAGTCAAATGAACCAGTCTTCCGCACCTCCTCCGGCAGCCAGACTTTAACTATTGGACTCCGAGGCGAGTAGCTTCAGTTACGTCGGACCAGCACCCAACCCAGACGTACTCCCAGCAGAAACAGAGCAAGCGCAGCATTCTTCCGTTGTGGGCTGTTCTTATTGTGGCAAGCCTGGACACGTGATAGCAGAGTGTCGCAGGGCATTGGGATGTGTTTATTGTGTGGAGCACCGGACCATAGGGTGGGGTCCTGCCCATTCAGAGTTGATTCAGCACCAGCCGTATCTAGTCCCTCGTTATGGGACCAGCACAAGCCAGAACCAGCTCCGGTTCACCACCACAACAGCTTCCGTTCCCAGGTCCATTGCCGTCTCAGGCCCAAGCTTCCGGCAGCAGAGGCCTCAGCAGTTCGCCCTGGCCCAGGCCCAGATCCAGAGTCGCGGAGAGGTATCTGTATCCTATGTCTTGCTTTCCGCCATTGTTATGCGGGACACGTATCGTGTTTCATGTGCCCTAATTACAACGGTATATCCCGGGTCCGAGCCATGTCCTAGATCATTCGAAAAGGTTACGGTTATTGGTACCATCAACCTTTTCGTATGAGGAGAGGCCCGTCCCATGTTTGACCAAAGAGAGACCTCAAGCGCAAGGCTATCACTTAGTTCGTGTTGCTTGAGTTCATCGCTCCTTGGGGGAGTCAAACGTGAGAGTGTGAGGATGATCCGATCACGTCATCCCAATCGGTTTGGCTCGTGAGGTGTAATTTCTTCCTTATACCTTGCACTTCGATTCCTTGCTTGCATGTATGATTGTATGATTGATTGGTAGCATAGATTGCTTGCGATAGTATAGCTTGTCCTTGCATCTCTATCCTCTTGATTAAATTCCGAGGACGGAATTCTTTTAATGGGTAGGATGTAGAGCCCCGAAATTCGTAATACGTATTTTATACGTGTTCGTATTTCTGACCTGTATTTTTCATTTTTCTTGATTAGTTAATTATGGTTTATTTCATATTTAGCATTATGGTTTAATTGTCATTTATTATTCATGAATTAATTCTGATTAATGGAGCTTGGTTTATTGAGTATTTTCTGGTCCATCCTGGCATTGCATTAGCTCGGTTTGGCCTAGCTTGGTTCGGGTTGGGCTTGGATTGGTTTGGCTTGGTTTGGGTTAGCATGAACCACTCCTACCTACCACCCTCTTCTCCTTTATTAGCAGCCACCAACCTCTCTCTCCTCCCTAACTCTCATTTATTTCTTCTTCTTCTTCCTTCCTCTCCTTCTTCCACCGACACCACCATAGGCAAGTGCATCTTGCTCTCACTTGAGAACTCATTTTGATGGTTCTGATGGCTTCCTAGCAGGATTCTAAACCACTTTAGAACTGAAGATTTTCATTTTGGTGCATGAGTTTTTGTAGATCTAGGAAATGCTTTCTTGGAATTTTGAAGTTTTGATCTAGTTAACTTCTTCATTTGCAAGTTCTGATGGTTCCATGTGGTTGGGAATTTCCTTCTACCCAACTTCGACCTTTGGAAACTTGGATTCGGACTTGTTTTGACCAAGTTATGAGCATTTGAAGTTTGGGTTCATCCTTGCTGTTCTTGCTGTTCTTGCTCTTTGGAGAAGACAGTGAGCAGTGGCAGAGCTTCTTAGCTTATGCCACGCAGCCTTGGGTACGCTTCCTGTTGGAAGCGTGTCTTCCTTGAGCGTGCGTGACTTTTCACGCAGCTGCTCCCTTGAGTCGTGACTTTTCACGCAGCTGCTCTTTCAGCGTGCGTGACTTTTCACCTATGCTGCTCCTGTAGCGTGCGTGACTTTTCACCCACGCTGCTCTCTCAGCGTGCGTGACTTTTCACCTATGCTGCTCCTGTAGCGTGCGTGACTTTTCACCCACGCTGCTCTCTCAGCGTGCGTGACTTTTCACCTATGCTGCTCCTGTAGCGTGCGTGACTTTTACGTACGCTGCTCTATGAGCGTGCGTGACTTTTATGTACGCTGCTTCCTTGAGCGTGCGTGACTTTTACGTACGCTGCCCCCCTGACCCCTTGCTTGACCCATTGGTTCTTGGAGTTTTGGTCTTAATTCTTTTAGCTTGGTTTTTCTATGGCTCTGTATATTGATATTTATTAGATATTTTACGCCCATTTTATATCTTTACGCCTTTGTCATGAACTTGATTTTACTTAATATGTTTGGAATGACTATTGTACATAGCATGGTAGGACAAGGAACTAGCATAACACGACAGTGACCCGTAGTGGTGCACTCCTGACATGACTGACCTGACATGATAGTGGCCGTGGCGGCGCACTCCTGACTTGACATGACTTGATAACTTAACTTGACTTGCCTTGACACCGTGGGTGGTTCTTTCTTGCTTGCTTGTTAATCCACTTGTCCTGTCGTGCATCATGTCTAGGATGGGACTCCCGAGTACCACGGTCAGGAGTACCTACTAAAATGGATTAAGGTTAATAACTAGAATAACACAGTAGTCATGAAGAGATGACACAGCTACAGGCAATCCCGTTACCTTGGGCGCTCTTGGGATCTGTAGCCTGCCGTCGAGTAGGGCACATTTCCAGCGCACCGTCGAGTGTTGCACCCTCTAAGTCACCTAAGGGTACATTTGTCTCCTGGGCGATGTACCCACCTGAATTCAACCCTAATCTTTCGTCCTGGGTAGCCTGGATGGTCTGCAGGGCTTGTGGCTGTGGATCAATCTCATTGCATCTTGCTAGTAACTAGGATTGTGATAACCCTAGTTAGTTAATGTAGAAAGCCGTAGGCAATGATTGGCCGTGATTGCTTGGATGGAGTCTGGTCCAGTATAGTATTGTCTAGAATTGATTGATTATAGGATTGTACCAGAATGATGGAATGATTGTCACTCCAGATTGTCACTATAATGATTGCCACTCCAGACTGTTACTTGACCTGATTCTTATATTTATCTTGCCGATAAATGGTGAGAGAAACCAAGTTCCGTTCAGACGAAGGGTTACAACCCCGGTCCTTGTTTGGTTTACGAGTTGTAACCTAGCTATCTGAATAGTCCCATGGTTATCTTATCGTATATCATCCTGACATGCTTCTCCGTATGTCATGTCTTTTAGTGATTCTATGCAAGATTGTCTTTTATAATTGCCCATCATGTTTTTTTTTAAATTACTGTCTCTTATTAGGTAATTATACTTTTGTGCTAATTGCTGGTTTTAGTTCTTAAGTGAAGCCTCCTTTGTGGCACTTGCTTTTCCTGGGGTCTGACCCAGCTGGTTTTGTATGGCCAGATTCTGGAGCAGAAGCAAAGGATCCACCTGCTTTCCAGCCCGATGGTGACCGCCAGGCGTAACCTGGGCAACGAGTGGGTTTCTTTTGTCCTCCCACTGTAATTGTAAATTATTCTTTTGAGGCGTTTAGCCGCCGAGCAAGTGTTAGCTCGTTTGCAACTTTATTTACTATCTGCCTACGGGCTGTAAGCATGATTGACAACTCGAGGTTGATCATGTATGACTTAAACTCTTGCTAGTCCTTACATTTTGTACGACTAGCTTCATGATCATCTGGATATGTAATGTTTGGGACGCCTTACAATTGTATATTTGGTGATCGGATATCTTGTGATTATTATTAGTTGGTTGAGATTGAGACAATAGGCTATTTTATGACCTTAAAAGACTGATGGATTGTTGTGAAACCCTCACATATCTAGACAGCCGTGACCGTATAGCGGTGTGGATTCTATTCCGTTATACGTAGCTGGCTATGTCTGCCCCCGCTCTCCAGTATTCTGGTTCTGGGGCGTGACAACGACGTGTTGCAGACGAATCACGCAGGCGGGTGACACGCGAAACGTACGGCGCGCGGATGCACGGCGCACGGGGCGCAGATGCACGGCGCGCGCAGAAGGGTCGTCGTCCCAGGCAGCAAACTTTTGGCCATAGAGTTCTCAAAACTTTCAATGTCCGTAACTTGGGCCATAGGACTCGGAATCGGACGAAATAAAGGTCAAAACTGAACGAAATCAAATTTTCTACAACATGGAACCACTAGATTTCGAAAACAACCAAGTTTAATGGATCAAAACTACAAAAATTCATAAATCCTAGTTTTAGAAACTTAGATCTACACAAAATGGCCATTAAAAACAAAATACCAAGTACTAAACTTTAGAGAATTGAGAGGTGAACATTTTAGACTAATAACATAAAAGAAAGAGCAAGAAGAAAAATGCATAAATCTCCTCTTTTGAGCAAGTTGTACTTGCCTAAAATGGTGGTTGAGGAAAATAAATGAAAAGTTATGAGAAGAGAGAAAGGGAAGATATATATATAGTAGGGTTGGTGGTCCTCATGAAAACCCAAATCCTAAGCATGCTCTAACCATTTAATTAATGACAAGATTAAAGGCTACATGCTACAACTAATAAATAATTATTTAAATGGTGCACATGTACAAATACCGGATACCGTATACATGAATCAGGAAACAAATACGTATATCAGGAACGGGGAGTGACAGTGATGATATATCAACTCAACGAAATCTTCTCATGGTGAGGGGGAGTCTCTCTCTTTAGTTCCTAGCCAGTCATCCAGTGTGGGACTAAAGAATTTTCTGCTGGAGGTGGATTTGAAGAGACATATTCGACTGGAAATAACCCACATGATTTATTCTGTCTCTGGATGTGACTATAATCTGTATGTTATTTTAATATGCCCTGTTGAGCAGCTCAAAAATTATTTGGAATGGTTTCAGGTCATAGACAAATCTTTTGGTTTCGATACCGCTGTCGAAGAAGCACAGCGCGCTATAAATGCTGCACATGTGGAAGTTGAAAGTGTGGATAATGGTGTTGGTATCGTGAAGCTCATGGGTCGTTATAGCGGTAAGCTGCTGTTCTGAAAATATAATCACGTTGACAGGTTGCTTTCCGAAGTGCATGATAACTATTGCATCTGTTCTGCAAATTTTCTTAACTATACAAATTGAAGTTGGTGTTTTGTCAAATCTTAATGATGTAGCATGAATTGTTTTCTGCAGGGTTTATTGCTATGTTTGCTACTTTGGCAAGTCGAGATGTGGTAATAACTTGATCAAACTGACTCAAAAATCCATGCGAACTTTTTATTCTATATACTTTTTATTGAGGCACTGCTATTTATACAATTAGACTACACTCGAGTCGACAAAAAAGCATGGATTCTCATTTGAAGATTCTAACCTATATGGTCACACGTGCATGTGTATAGGCACAAGCCCGTGGGCATGCCACAGACATATGAACTTGCTGATTATTGTTTAGACTCAAAATATATGTTCCAGTAAATTTATCATGTGGAAGCATCCAAACCATCAAGATTTTGTTTCATTGGTAGGCTGTTGCATGTTACAACTCCACTTGTAGCAGTTTTTGCTGCTGTAACTGCCCCCCTATAAATTTATGCTTTACGTCCCTTATATTGGTATAATGCACTAAACTGAAAACCAGGCACAGTCTACTGGCTGTCATATTATTGTCTCCATGCACCTCTTTTCTTTGCATGTGTGGTAAGGTCATATAGATGACATTGAATTGTACACGTGATTTCACCATCTGTCATGCTAAGTTGAGAAGGAGGTTCTTACCAAACAGGTTTTAGTATGACAAATTTATTTTGTAACTTGTTATATCATTTGGTTAGACAACACTCAGTTTGTGCTTAAGCTATGGAGGCCCAATTTTATTTTATTATTTTATTGTTTTAGATGTTATACAGCAAGGTTAATGGCATAAGATTTAATATTATTGATATCCCGTGTCCCATCATAAATTTAGGACCAAGAGGATTTCTCCTACTTATCTACATAATTTCTTGGTCAAACATTGTTCGAGTCCTTCAAGTGCCCATGGTGCACATAAGATTTAATATTATGGTATTGTATTTTATTTTTATTGAGGGTAAAGGTGCAAGTCAAGTTAAAACACTGTTTTGCCTTCAATGCTTGTGCAACCATTAGTCTTTCAAAGATCTTATTTTATGTGCACTTTCCAACTCTTTCATATGCATATATGTAATTTAACATTATTTATTCTGCATTTCCAACGGTTCAAAGTAAGTTCTTCCAGCGTTATTTGCCATGATGTAATAACTGATCCTGTAGCTCTAAACACTATTTTACTTATAGGATTTGTGAGTAAAAGATTAAATTCATTTTACAACAGGATTGTTGCTTGATTCCAGAGTCACCATTTTATCTTGAGGGCAGTGGTGGGCTTTATGAGTTTGTTGAACAGCGGCTTAAAGAAAATGGACACATTGTTATTGTGTTGGCTGAAGGAGCGGGACAAGAATATGTTGCTCAAAGTGTCGGTACCATTGACAAAAAAGATGAATCAGGAAATCGCCTACTACTTGATGTTGGATTATGGCTATCCCAAAAGGTTAAGGTGTGTAGAAAATAATGTTACTATATTATTTCATTTCTTTTCAAAATGACTCCTCTGCTCGCATCATTTTTGAATCCCTATCTAGAGAAAAGTGTGGTCAGGCCATTCTATAAGTATGAACTTCTGATTCTAGTAAGCAAACTTTCTCCACTGTATGAAAAAAAGGGGATGTATATTTAAATTTTTGTGTTATTGTTCACCATTTGTAATTTTAAACCATGATTATTGCCACATTTTTAGCCAAGAAAAGAAAATTTAGTATCAAACATCGAGTATGTTAGTTGAGGTAGAAATGTTATGTATAAGTTTTTATGTTGCTGACTCAAATTTGACGCAGATTTAAAATGGGTGTTTTTGTATAGCTGTAGAAGGTTGAAAACTGAACAAATATGCTCAAATACTTTCTAGCAGTTCTTCAGTAGGAAATATTTATAGTTGAATTGCAATAGAAAAGGTTTCTCAAATCATGATTCTTGATATAGTGGAAACAAATTCGTTTGGTGCTGTTGAGTATGATAGATATGAATTGATATACTTTGGATTGCTGCACTGTATGTTCTCTTATTTACTCTTTGGGAAGATGACTAATAAGGAACTGTAAGCACATATTTATTGTGTCTTAGTGGTACAAAGTTCAAGTGTAGTAAATCATATCTAGGATCATGTAAATTTCCTTATTGTACTGAGCACAAAACTTAACAGAATGTAACCAAACAGAAGAAACTCTTAACATTTGGAACTTTCCATTTCAGTTAATAATTTTGTTCCAATTTAGCATTTGGAACGCTCCATTACACAAGTAATACAGGAGTCCTTGTGACACCAGTGGCAAACTTATCATATCTATATACAATTCTCGAATTTTGTGATATACTTTCCTTGAATCTTACCTTTTACGTATAGGTGCCCAAAATCTTAATTGGGGGTCACATCACATAAATCTGACATGGCCCCTCAAATCCTATCATTTGTTTGATATAGGTTTCCCTTGGGAGTTCTTATAACAGCTCTATATGATTTAGGGGGGTACTGGCAAATTAAGGTATGGGCGATATGCACAGTTGAAGGGACATGTATCTAATAAACCCTACACTTATATAACAACAAAGGCTTTTTTATCCCCAATTTTTGTGGTGGGCTATTTTAATCCTTTTATTCCATTCGGCTATGTTAAAGGACGTCCTCTGTAACATTAACAAAAACCATATCCTTAGTTCTAACCTCAATCCAAGCTCGTTTAGGCCCTATCCCTAATTCTAATGACTCCTTTGATCAATTTCTTATTGTTCGTCCTAACTGGTGCATTATTGATCTAGATCACACATGTACATACCACATGGTTATTTTCTCCTATTTTATCCTCAATTGGTGCCACCTCCAACTTTCTATGGACGTGCTCATTCTTACCCTATCTTTTAATGTATTACCATTCACCCATCCTTGAATTCTCATCAAGCTTTAATCATTTTTTAGACATGTTTTTTTAGTTGCCTAATACTCCGATCCGGAAAACATGGTCGGTCTTACTTTGTTCTCTTGTTGAACTTTTGTTTTAACTTCAATGGTATCTTTTCGATCATAAAACACTCGAGGAGCACTTCCATTTCAACCATCATATTTTATATCTATTAACAATATCCTTCTAAATATCTCCCATCATGTTGAAGGATTGATCCGAAATATCGAAAAACTATCGCTACTAGATATCTCGTCCATCAATATTTACTTCTCATTTCTTTTTTACTTTTGGTGGAAATTATATTTCATATACTTTGTTTTCCGTCTATTAATTTTAAAACCCTCGGATTCTAAAGTTTCTCTCCACTATTATGTTTAGATTCTAGCTCCAATCTAGTTTCATCAACTACTAAAATATTGTTGGCACACAACATGCACCATAGAACTTCATCCTTAATATGCCTAGTAATTTTCATTCATAACTAGCGTAAACATGTAATGACAAAATTTTGATCCTTATGTAATCAGAAGATGATGGTAATAGTGTAGTATCTTCTCCATTAGTTTATGCGGTGGTCGTAACTCCATCAAACATCTCCATTACAATTTTAGATTCTCAATATAGCTACTAGTGACTTGTTTTTTCTCCAAAATCCACCACATTATTTCCTAGGTACTCTGTCACAAGTCTTTTTGGAAGCCAATAAAAGTTCCTTATGTAGTTCCCTCTTCTTCTCTCTAAATTGTGTCATAAATCTTTTTAGTCAGTAAATGGCTTCCGTAATAGCTCCCCCCCATAAAAAACCCTACTTTATTTCTCTCTCTATCAGTACAAAGTGTGCTGATCTCCTTTTGCAGCTAGTAGAACTTTAAGATATTTGTTAAATGGCTTAATTATCATTCAGTTTTCAGCACAAAATTCTATCTCCTCGTTGATAATTCTACATTTAACATATTTTCTGGCTTGCACTAACAATATCATCATATTGTACACACAAAGAGTAGGAATATCAAGATAAATTCGTAGGTTACACAACTTAAAGTAGAAAATGGAAAAAGAATGTTTACTTTTCTAAATTTATACAATCTAGCAACCTTTGAGTTTTTTCAAAACTTTTTTTCAGATGTGTTCTCTGTACTTGGAATCGTTCTCTTAACCTGCTCATTATTAGCCTAAACATTGTTTTAATGCAGCTCTTTGATCTAATTTATGCAGGACCATTTCACAAGAGAGAAGAAGTTAGCGATTAATATCAAGTATATAGGTAATATCTAGCCTCTTATTGCTATTATTCGTGTTGGGAATAACCTAGTCCTGAATGACATGCACAAATCTTCACTTATGATTTTTGGCAGAATGCTTACTTCTAGTACATGACTCCAGTCCATGCAATATATCAGAATTGACTCTTTTTTTGCTAAAGGGACATTATATTGCTTACCTCATATGTACGGAGATGCTTTTATTTTGTATTAATTTGGCTCTTATATTTGTTTGCTGGTAAGTAACTATTGCATTCCTTGTTAGTATTAAATAATTTTCTCAACTTGTCGAGTACAAATGTAGAACGATAACCTAAATCTTGATTGTGTGCCTGAAATTTTGATAACATCAATTGATGAAGCTTGACAGTGGCGAAACTAGCCATCAAACGTTGGAAGGGCCAACAAAGTCTAACCAGAGTGAAAAAAAACGTTCCTTTCATATGATATGCAAATTTACTACAGAACTTGATTATAACAAGTTGTCAAAACATTAGATGTCTCCCAATTGTCGAAGTCTTGAATTTGTAGTGTAAGTTTCATAGAATTAGATGGGAACTCTTGATCGCCAAGGGTTTTCCCTTCAGAAATACTTGTGCATAGGAAAATAAGTGTAAAAAGAAGCATACTCTAGAGTCTAAATGATGAAATATTGGATTTGGTTTTACCATCCGCTTAACTTAGGCTTTAAATAGGTTAGATTTCGAGTAGAGAATAAACTAATGTATTTTCGTTTTAAATATCATATTTTAAGTTATAGATTAAATTAGGTTTTAAGTATGTATAAGAAAGGGTAAAAGAAAGTGTGGTTGCTCACTCACCAATATCTTGCTTATTTTTCTGTTTATGCACCTGCAGGCTGCCTTTCTATTTTGGCTTATTGTGAGATTTTATTTTCTTTCTTTTTTTATTGGAGCTATAACAGTATCTGCAATATTTTAGGAATTTTTGGGCGCCGTGGCCCCTTCTTGACCTAATGTAGTTCCACCCCTGAAGCTTGAGAAAGCAAATGCCACACTGATCAATATGTACAAAGGACATGAAGCCAAATTACCCCGAGGGTTCATTGTATAATAAATTGGCACCACCGGAGCGTGTATATGTACACTGCCAATGTGCATACTCGTCACTTGAAGTGATTGTAGAGATATTGCTGGGTTTATGTGTGTGGGTATATAACATATGATTACTTTAGGATGGACTACATCAGTTAGTTGCCACAATAAGCATAAGGTCACAAGATACGTAGTAGCTTTCACTGATAGAAAGGAGGTATAGTGCATTGGAGGGGGTATAAACTTATTCGCATCTGGATTAGAGCATTATAATTTTCCATAATGAAATACATAGTGCATGAGGCGTGCCGACGTAGTCAGAGGTTATCTCAATATCGAGTATTGGTTGGTAAGGAAACACTTCAGAGAACAATGCCAAGGCAGGTCTGCCACTGAGTTGTGATGATACCTACATGCAGTACATGTAGCATAACCCGGGGTCCTAATAAATAGCACTTATGGTAATTTGAGGGATCTGTAAACAAATGATAGGATTTAGGGGATCTATGGTGAAATAGGGTATATTATATTTAAAACCCTTTCAATTTATTATAGATGAAGTTGTTCTGATTATTTCCTTTGTTCACTACGCATGATTTAGAATCCAATTAATTCTTTTTTAAAAGAAGACTCTTCAATGAAACACAGAGAGAAACTTGTCTCCCATCGTTTTCTCTGTCAAAATACAAAATAAAGAAAGTAAATAATTCAGATACTTAAAATTGATATCATCTTCAACTCTAGCTAGACTTTACTTTAGACATAAACAAGTAATCAATTACTTATTGTTAGTGAATTCTTTTGACATACATGATGTAATATGTCTTTGATATATTTTATGTCCTGCAGATCCTACATATAATCCGTGCTATTCCAAGTAATGCATCGGATAATATCTACTGTACACTTCTTGCACAAAGTGCTGTTCATGGAGCTATGGCAGGTTACACAGGCTTCACAGTTGGGCCAGTAAATAGCAGACATGCATACATCCCAATTTCTGTGAGTACCTTCTTTCTATAGACAGTTGATTGTGCAATTCTTTGGGAGATATTATTGATGAAGCAGAACATATCTATGTAGCAATATAAGATTGTATTATGATAATTGTCCAATCTAATAGAACTTATTAGATTGCGACTGTGTGCATAAGGAAGTTTATAGAACATGATAACTGATAAGTGCTAACCTCTAGATATTTACGTAGCAGCCTCTGCATGGTGACTGATGAAACCTATCTTATAAGGTATCCTAGGACGTCTGAACAACTTTAGGCCGGGTTCCATCCCCTATGTCACCTGTACTTTGTCGACATCATAGTGAAGCCTTCTCAATTTGGAGTTCATATTTTCAGATTGACCCAAAATCTTTGGTGAGGGCAAAACGAAATCACGAAAACCACACTTCTCCTTTAAGCAATTTAATGTAGCATTTTTCATCAGATTGAACTTGATGTTTTGTATACCTAAAAAAGTTTAATTTTTTAAGTCTCTTCCATATATCCACATTATTTTTCATCTTATTGAACATAATGGTTTATATACCATAACAAGTCTCTTCCATATATCCACCAAAGGTGCTTCTCAAATTTGAGTAGTGATTCGTATTGACCCAAAATCTTCGGTGAGGACAATGATGAAATCATGATAATCACACCTTTTTCCTTGATGTAAGCAATTTGATATATCATTTTTCATCTGTTGAACTTTATTTTCCTAGTCTTTGTTGGAAAATTAGAAGATGTGAATTGTAAAGGAAATACAAGAGAGGAAGATTTTCTCTTGATGCCAAACATAGGCTATTATGTGTTATATGGAAGAGACCTAAAAATTAACTTTTTTGGTATACAAATCACGAAGATACAAGTCTCTAATTGTAGCCAAAAATGGATTCTGAAAATAGTAAATAATTGACTAGGTTCATGCAGCTTGTCACCAAATGACAAATTATTGGCCAATAGACATTCATACAGTCATTAAGCCAAAGATATTCATTCGTCCAATGAGTGGATGAATCTACCCAAGACATGCATAGGGAAAAACCAAAGGGCAAGTTTAGCTTTATCTTTCAATAGTCTATGGGTCTTTGAAGGTTTCCTCCGTGATTGTATCTTGTAGCCTTGCAGGTTTGCGAACATAGTTGAGCCTTATTCCTGTTCTTGTTATTCCATTCTGGTTAGAACATAAAATTAGTATTTTGGTTCGTGTTTCTTTCTTTACTTCTACTATCCATTTTTGCATCTTTTTACAAATGGCATTGATGTATGAACGATTATAACCATTTTTCGAAACAAGAGGTAATTAAGAGTTCGTAGTTAAACAACTGATTCTCTACTTTAATTTGCAGCGGGTAACAAAGACTCCAAACACAGTGAAGGTAACTGATCGAATGTGGGCTAGGCTTCTTGCATCGACAAACCAGCCAAGCTTCTTGACCCAGGACATTCAGGGGACGGTCGACAAGGAAACTATGGACTTGATTGACAACATGCGGATCAATTCGATATAGTGCCACTCATCTGTGACCATACTCTTCACCAGGCTTCACCTTCACCTTCAGATGGATTGGGTACCACATTTGCTCCCACTGCCCCAAGTGACTCAGCTGTAAGGTCGTATAGTCGATACGAGGGATTCTTCCATGTTGTAAGTTGATGCATGTGAGGTTTCCTCTGGAAAAGAAATTATATGTGCAATCTGATAGAATTCATTATTTTCCCCAGAGTTGGTGTCATTTTTTCACTTCCAGAAAATATAATTTGGTTTGAGGCATGTA
Source organism: Iris pallida (assembly GCA_029216955.1). Lineage (NCBI taxonomy): Eukaryota > Viridiplantae > Streptophyta > Magnoliopsida > Asparagales > Iridaceae > Iris > Iris pallida. The sequence goes on along the minus strand of JANAVB010033711.1, from coordinate 52,052 downwards.
GGTCTCTTGACTCTTGTGCATGTGCTATCATGCCGTGGAGGGCGTAGATGTAAAAAGGTTTATGGCAATTGATGACAATAATGATGCAATTCATGCAACCCTCCATTTTTGTTGTTGCAAAAATCCTATAGGAAATTAGGAACCCATGACTCATGAGTACTTAATTTTTAAAAACTCGGCCATTAGCGGTTGGTTTTTTTTTGCAAGGACTTAAACAGAAAAAATAAGGTGGTAAATGTAGAAATACTGCCAAGTGTTATAAGCTTATTGTAAGTTTCTATTTGAATTTGGTCTAACTCTTTTGTGTTGCAACTAAAACACTGGATAATTGCTTGGGATTCAAAAGTTGTGTGTTCCTTTTCTAGTTCCCTTTCCGTTTGAAATAGGGCATTTTCCTTTTAGACTAAAATGTCAAACAAAAACTCATTTCCTTCTGCAATAAAATGGTATACTTCATTCGCTTCTGAGACACAATTTAGGATTTGTTATTTAAAATTGAACCAAACTTAGATTGTCAATCCATCTAAACTTCCATTTACTTTTTTCCCTCGACTATTCCTTATCTTTCTTTACTTTTATGGTTATATTTATTTAAACTCAGATTTAGATAAAAATTATATTTATACTTGTAAATATATATGATAAAATATTTAAAAGATGATTGATAAAAAAAGGATGGGATACAAGAAACGTCCTGATGTTTTTTATTAACACATTGTATTCCTCTGTTTGTTGGTGTCATGTTGTCTATTATTTATGCAATGTTGTGTGGATGTCAATAGATCAAAATCTCCTCAATTTGATTTTTCCATAAAAACTAACAAAATGGTTTGTAATATTGTAAATTAAAAATAAAATAAAAGTCTTTCCTCCTCCTCAATTGATAATGAACAATTTTATTGCTAGCGTCCTCCCTCCATCTTCAATTATAAACATACCATTATATCGGTACCACTCATCTTCTAACGATAGTAAAATCATTAACCAACACCAAATACCTTCCTTTTTCAAGTATTGTTGTGTTCCAACTTGCTATAATACTAACGATATACAAATAGTGACGGCACTAGCATCTAAAATTAGCATAACTAAACTTTAGGTATAACATGAACGACTCGAGGACATTAGCATCGTACCATCTAAAATATTAATTTTTTAAAAAAAATTATTCATCATCTAATTGTTGCATATTTCAAATCCAAATAAGAGAATAAATATAACTAAAAAAATTTCACAAAAAAATAAGACTAATTTTTTTTGGCTGGTCTACAGTGTGATCGTGACCTTGTGTAGGTCCACCTCTGTATACAAACAACAAAAAGACTTATTTTACTCAATTTATAATTAATATTTTATCAGTCAATGTAGGTTAACTGTTGTATTGAGCTAGTCTTTGTTAGAATGATAAGACGAAAGAGGACTGAGGAAGACAATGACGAAGTTATAGGAGGGCAACACCGTCAAAAAGTATTTTAAGATAAAGTTGGAGAAATATTATAGTATTTTATCAGATACGACAGAACTTGCCTAGAAATTGGATATAATTAGGCTAATTATAAGGGCACAGCTTTTTTTTATCGGGCTAGCCTGGATTAGGGCTAGCCAGTTTTGAAAAAATTTTATCGGGCTGTCAAAATTTTCATTCAGGGGGCTGTCCAAACCCCACAGCCCCCCCAAACCCGAAAAATCACTCTCATTTCATATTTTCACTCTTTCTCTTCACAAATCCTATTTTTCCTCCTCTTCTTCTTCTACTCCACCATTTTCCACTCCTGAAGGTACATTTTTTTTCGATCATCATCTCCACCATTTCCCAACCTTCTTTACCATTTTCCAACGATCACTCCCTACGATGGCACGCAAACGTTCCTCTCAATCAAGGTAAGAACCCTAATACTTAAAGTTGTCAATTCCCCCCAAAATCCTATTAATTTAGTTCGAAAAATCCAAGTATACATTGTAATGGAATGATAGTTAAGATGATCACGAATTTGTAATGGAATGATAGTTAGGCCTCTCGAGTCGACTACGACTGCCCATGTTTCTGGCAGTCTTATGTACTATTAGGACTGCCAGAAAGAGCGACAGTCCACTTGTACAGCAAGTATAACACAGGACTGCCGCACTTTGTGGCAGTCCTTTATACATAAAGGACTGCCACAAAGTGCGGCAGTCCTGTGTTATACTTGTTGTACAAGTAGACTGCCGCTCTTTCTGGCAGTCCTATGTACTGTTATGACTGCCTGAAAGTGTGGCAGTCCACTTGTACAGCAAGTATAACACAGGACTGCCGCACTTTGTGACAATTCTTTATGCATAAAGGACTGCCACAAAGTGTTGCAGTCCTGTGTTATACTTGTTGTACAAGTGGACTGTCGCTCTTTCTGGCAGTCCTAACAGTACATAGGACTGCCATAAAGAGCGGCAGTCCTGTATTGCACGTCTTGTTTGCTGTTTGCTAAGTATTAATCGATTGATATTAAATATTCGTAGTCACGAGCCGAATCCGAAGACGAAGAACGTTGACGTCGAGGGTGAAAGAAAACGTCCTACTGCATCGGAGCGGAAGGCACATGAAGCTGAGCGGGTTCGCGAAAAACCAATAACGATAAGAGAATCGGCGGCACCCTCTCAGACTGCAACACGTCGAACCAAACGTGTTGCAAGTAAATCGAAGCAACAGAAGACTCGTCCTGATTCTCCCTCCTCCGATGATGATTTGCCTATTGTTCATAGAGGGGGGGACGATGGTTCCGGACCTTCTCATGCGAAGGCCGCTTCTGATAGAGCTGATCGGGAAGTGAGCCCAATCGGTTGCTCACTATTGAAGTCTCTGCCTAACCACATATCTTACCAAATTGGAAGGATCTGGCAAGTTCATTACCTTAGATGTAAATTGACTTTTAAAAATAGTAGTTACATTTTATATTTATATATTCTTTATATTATTTTATTTTCAGAAAAGCTCGCGTATCTTGCGGGTCATTAACCACGCTAAGATGTGCAGTACATGGGATTTTGACAATTTAAAAGAAGGTGTGAAGGCCAAAATCATCCCTACTGGGTTGCAACATATTGCAAAACACTCGTATAAGATCTTGGATCACGCACTGATCTCTGCGTTTGTGGAGCGGTGGCATCCCAAAACAAACAGTTTCTATTTCTTATCCGGGGAGTTGACGATCACCCTCGATGACGTCTACCACATTTGGGACTTAGAGTTGATGGTCGTCCAATGCTGATGAATTATTCTTCGGACGACTTTGAGATGTATGACGAGATGGTGGAATTGGTCGTCAATTCACTCGGTATTGAGGCAGAGAATTTTGTCAGTCTCTCCGAGTTTAAGAAGTTGTACGGAGTTCCTTTGAGTTTTCTTAGGAATACACACATTGATGATGATGACGATGAGGACGATGAAGATGACGATGAGGATGACGCTAATGACGATGTAGTGGCCCGGGCATACATGTATTTCATCTTGGGAGCCGTCTGCATTCCGGACAAGTCCGGAACCTCGATTCACGCCAAATATGTGAACAATTTTATGAACTTAGGCACTGTGGATCAAATATACTTTGAAAGCGGTATACTAGCTTATCTCTACCGTGAACTTGGCGCTGCATCTAGAGTCGGATCGAAGACTATAGCTGGTTGTCAAACTCTGCTCCATGTGAGTCAAGTAAATCGTACTTTGTTTATAGTTTAAATCAAATTAGGTCGATTAATATGTGTGTCTTCTATATTTCATGTACAGGCATGGATATACAAACATTTTTCGACGCTAAAGAGGGCTACTCTTAACAAAGACTACGATGAGCAGCTACCTAGGATGTGCAAGTGAATCCAGTTAAGATAGATAGCAGACATCTGCATACTTTGGCTTCCCTGCGTATCGCACTTGAAGATATGAACGAAAAGGAGGTGAGACAATGCTAACTTAAATTTTCATTTACTTAGAATTTCATTCTAGTGAAAAATACTAACTTCTGAAGTCTTGATTACTTATACTATGATGTAGATTATTTGGCATCCATATAAGGATCTTCGAAATAGTTCTCGTCCGTTGCAAGGAGTTTCACTATTTCAAAGTCTGATATCCTGTCATGAAATTGAGGAGCCTCATATGCCAGACAGAGTGCTTCGTCAGTTTGGCTACGTACAAACTATACCGGGCACATTGAATTTGAGGACTTATTCAAAAAAGACCAAAGCATCAACTTATGTCCCGTCGGACTACCGTTGGGGCTCTTACTTCTTCACTGAGTGGCAACGTCACGTAGTTGGTGAAACTTTACGACGTCCGGTGGTGCAGATGTGGGATTGTAGTGATGACTATATGAATTATTATGTAGAGGCCGGACATGGTATGATGTTGAATCCAGATACGCGAGGTGATGAAGTGCCGGTAGCTGCTCCTCTACCAAACAAGGCAGGCCTGCTTGATGCACTGCAAAAGATGGCAAGTAGTAGTATGTCAAATTAATGTTTACCAGTATAGTAACCTGGCTAATTTAAACCCTTAATTTTTCCTTCAAGCTTCCAAAGTAAGAAACTTGGGAAAAAGTCTCGTGCTGTGCAAGGGAGAGAACTACGTCGACGTTGCTAACCAGATGCAGAACATCGCATATCGGACTATCCATTTCTCAAAAACGAGCGACGGACTAAGATGCGTCATGAGAAAAATTGACTTGGTTGTACTTGTTTGAACAATTTGTGTGCCGTTTTTGTTGTACTGTGTTTCGAATACTTGTTGTCATCTTGGTTGTAATATGTTTTGAACACCAACATTTTGTTGTAATATGTTTTGAATACTTAATGTCGAACTCCCATATCATTTTGTTGTAACATTTTGTTGTAATATGCTATTATTGTACTGTGTTTCGAACATTTTGTTGTAATATGTTTCGAACACCAACAATTTGTTCTGGGCAGTCCTGAACTTGCAAGTTTAAACTAGGACTGTCACGCCCCAGAACCAGAATACTGGAGAGCGGGGGCAGACATAGCCAGCTACGTATATTGAAATAGAATACATTTCAACTATACGGTCACGGCTGTCTAGATATGAGGGTTTACTACAAGCCAGCAGTCTCTTAAGGTCAAGCCTATTGTCTCAATCTCAAGCAATTAACAGAGTTACAAGATATTAGAGCATCAAATATATATATAAGGCGTCCCAAATATTACATATTGGATGATCATGAAGCTAGTCGTACAAAATGATGGGACTAGCAAGAGTTCAGTCATACATGATCAACCCTAGGATTTGTTAATCATGTTTACAGCCCGTAGGCAGACAGTAAGTAAATGTGCATCGAGCTAACAGGTGCTCGTCGGCTAAACGCCTCAAAAGAATAATTTACATATAAGTGGGTGAAACAAAAGGAAAACCCACTCTTGGCCCGGGTTCCGTCTAGTTGTCACCATTGGGCTGGAAGCTCGGTAGATCCTCGGGAGCTGCTCCGAAATCTGGCCACATAAAACCAGCTGGGTCAAACCCCAGAAAGAGCAAGTGCCACAAAGGAGGCCACAAATAAGAACAAAAGCCAGCATATCAGAACATAAAGAATAAAAGGAAAGTACAAGTAATAAGTACACAGGGCGATAAACGACTAGGGACGTGGAACCATTCCGGGAGCCAGGTTACAATCCTTAAACCATACAAGGACCGGGGTTGTAACCCTTCGCCTGAATAGCTCACTGTCTCTACTCATTTATCGTTAAGATAAGTAAAACAAACATGCTCAGGAGATAGCAGGTACTGGAGCTAGACAAGACTTAGACAAGGCTGGACACCATCCATTCGCAATCGGCCAAACAAATACTACGGCTTACTACTTTAACTAACTAGGGTTATCACAATCCTAATTACTAACAAGATGCAAGTGAGAATTCCAGTCCCAAGCCCTGCAGACTATCCAGTTATCCTTCCGCGGGTTGAGAGTTATAGGTGGGTACATTACCCGGGAGACAAATGTACCCTTAGGTGACTTAGAGGGTGCAACACATGACAGTGTGCTGGAAATGTGCTCTACTCGTCGGCAAGCTACAAGTCCATTAAAGCGCCCAGATAACGAGATTGCCTGTGACTGGAAATTCTCCATGTTCTAGTTTGATCTAATCATTAGCCTAATCCAATTTAGCGCGAGTCCCTGGCCGTGGTACCCAGGAAGTCACGTCCTAGACATGATGCAAGACAAGACAAATGGATTGTACAAGCAAGCAAGCAGGAACACCCACGGTGTCAAGTTGATTATACGAGTCAAGTTACAAGTTACAAGTCAAGTCAGGAGTGCGCCGCCACGGGCCACTATCAAGTCAAGTTGGTCATGTCAGGAGTGCACCACTACGGGTCACTGTCATGTTATGCTAGTTCCTTGTCATACCAGGCCATGTACAATGGTCATTCCAAGTATATTAAGTAAAATCAAGTTCATGACAAAAGGCGTAAGGATATAAAATGGATGTAAAATACCTAATAAAATACCAATATATATATAGGACTATAGAAGAGCCAAGATCAAGAAATAACAAATTTATCATAGACAAGTAGGTTGTGCAGGGTATGCACTGTGCAGGGTGCCAAGTGCGCAGGGTGAGTTGCGCAGCAGATGGATTGCGCACAGGAGGATTGCGCAGGGGTGGATTGCGCAATGGTCGATTGCGCAGGGGTTACTTTGCGCATGGCTGGCTTGCGCATGGCTAGCTTGCGCATGACTAGCTTGCGCCAGCACAATCCAGCGCAGCGCAAAGCACTGGCCAAGTGATTGCGCAATCGGCCATGCGCTAAGGAGCACAGGCCGGGGGTGCGCAATCGGCCATGCGCTAAAAAGCGCAAGGTGAGGGCTGTTCTTCCTGGCCGAGAGCAAGTCCAAGAACACCAAGAACTTCAATTCTTCATAACTTAGCCAAATTAAAACCAAATCTAGATTTTCAAAGTTCTAACTTGAGTAAAATCGAATTCTCTTCCACATGGAAGCATCAAAATATACAAAAATTAAAGTTAAATAGATCAAAACCAAGGAATTTCGAAAATAATCAAAACTTAGATCTAGAACAATGGAGACTCCAAATCACAAAATTTCAAGTTCTAATGTTGATCTACATGTTCTAATCTATCAAATGGACAAATAAAATTGGGTACTTATTTGTTGGCAAGGTGCACTTGCCTATGGGTTGGGGAGTTGTGTGGAGGAAGGAGAAGAAGAAAATTAATGGAGAGTAAAGAGGAGAGAGAAAGGTTGGTGGAGATATAATGAGGGTAGTTGTGGTGTGTTGAGGGAGGAGTGTAGGTTAAAGTGTTCCTACTCATGATGAACCAAACCAAACCAACTTCCACAAAATAAAACCAAGCCATGGTCCAAACCCATTTACGGGAAACCAAAATCCGCAAGTCGAGAAAATAAAATACGTGCCAAAATCAAATACGAGCATAAATACGTAATACAGGAAATGGGGGTGACAAGGACTGTCCAGATATCTGGCAGTCCTTCATTCATGAAGGACTGCCAGAGGTCTGGGCAGTCCTAGTTAGAACTTGCTGTGAACAAGGACTGTCCAGTTTCCTGGGCAGTCCTTGTTCACAGCAAGTTCTAACTAGGACTGCCCAGTTCTCTGGCAGTCCTTCATTCACGTTGGACTGCCAGAGTTCTGGGCAGTCCTAGTTAGAACTTGTTGTGAACAAGGACTGCCCAGGAAACTGGGCAGTCCTTGTTCACAGCAAGTTTAAATAGTCATACTCAATATAAATATGATAAACTGTAAATGTGATACTCAAATGTCATACCAAAAGACATAAACTTCCTTCTTTTTGTTTACAAAATGATGTAAAATAGTGTATCTGAGTAGTAATATAGACTTCCTTCTTTCTTTTTACAAAATGTGAGAAAAGATATAAACTTTCTTCTTTCTGTTTACAAAATGTGACCAAAGATATAAAATCCTTCTTTCTAGTTACAAATTGTGACAAAAGTATCGGTGTAGGACCCACTATCAGTCAATCAATACATCGTAGTGGTCTTTCGGCATTGGTATAGGTTCCACGTAGTTTGTTTTCTTCTTGTAGACATTGATCGCATCGGTGTAGAGTGTCGTCCAAGCGATCGATTCTTCCAAAGCATGTTTATACCAGACTAGATCAGGGGGAGGAATAGGACTGTGCCCGATCAACCGCGGGATGACGAAGTGATTATCTTCAAGTCCAATGGCATATAGAGCGGACATAGTATAGTCTGCCGGAGGAGCGATCATTGGGAAGAAAGTGTCGTTACTTCTCTTGGACAGAACGATAATTGGGATCTTGTACCTGTAAGCGAATACAAATTCAGTATAAGTATTTATCAAACTTTTCACATTAGTAAGAATGTGTCGGTATATTGTACCTGTTAGCGAATAGATATGCAGCAGAAGGAATATCCATGTAATGTTCCTCTCCAGTAGTCTGATCGGCACACGGAATGCTTGTCAACAATTCTCCTACTATATCTGGGCTTAGTAATTTGCTGTAGAAGGAAAGATGAGACTCCAACTCCTCGTACAGCTCTGCTCTAACCTGTCTCCATCCGTCTTTAATGGAGTAGCCTAGGTGTCTTGCAAGGGCGTGGTACCCACAATGTCCATCTTTAGGCACATCTTCATTAGACCAAATGTACTCCTGTATCGCAGGATTAAATATATGAATGTACATATCGAATGTGACACCAACTCTTGTTTTCTGTTTCTTCCGTTGAATAGGAAGCTTGGCATTCCTCTTTGGACAAACGAACCTTTCCACGCTTCTTTTAATATGCTCAAATAATGATAGTTCTCTTCTAATAGACTCGAGCTTCTTCTTCTGTGTTCTTGTAAGTCTTCTTGGTGGTCTACCCTTCGGGGCAACGACAACAGATGGCTCCTGCACATGACTACTTGCCGGGTGGGCAAGTTTTTGAATTTTATGTTCAATAGACTTCCTCTCAGGTTCTAGTGCAGCACACCATCTTGTATGAAGGAGTTTAACTTCTGGCAAGGAAAAAAAATCGTCGTGACTGTCCACCATAGGCATAACTGACAATTGTCTCCAACGTTGATCAACGACCACTACTGGAATAGGTCTGCATTGACGTCGATATTCGTTGATCTCATGAGCACAAGGAAGGCCGAGAGAATGTCGATGTGTACAACCACATTCTTCGGTATCAACACCAACTGAATTTGCCCGAACAATCTCATCAAATATAAACCCCAAAGCATAGTGAGACAATACATGGATTAAATCAGACAAAAGCTTCTCTTTCCTATGTTCGTGCTTTACAATATTCAGGCTCATCTGAAATGAAGCATTTATCTCGTTCACCGTCGAGTTGGTCATTAGATTTATCGACTACCAAACTGACACAAAACTACCGACCGATGAACGTATATATTTCTTCAGTTTTGAGTGTGAACCTTCGGCACGGTTTGCAGTGGTCGTGCCGTAATGCTTCACCTTATTCGTCCATGCTAAGACGAAATCTTCTTTAAATGGATCAACCCATGTGTCTTTGATATAAGATATACATGGCTTGTTGCTACTTTCCCACTTCTGTTTGAACTCCAACTACGCTTTGTCAAAAGCGTCTACAGTACTTGCTCGCCAAACAAGGGTCTAATCGTCGTAGAATTCTGTGAAGCGGTCCATATCAAGTTTGTCGTCTACTTTTTCAAACCTGCTCTTGCATTGTGCTTGAATATTTCGATTAATATGCCATGTGCATAGTAGTCTACGAGCATGAGGAAATACGATATCTATAGCATTCATCAATGCATATTCTCGATCGATGACAAAAACAGACGGCTCTTTGTGTCCAGTGTAAAGTGTCTTCAATTTATTTAATGCCCATGTATAGTCATCTACGATTTCATTCTTCAAGAAACAAAATGCAACTGAAAATGATTTACCCGTTGACGTGAAGCCGACAATGTGGAAAAGTGGCATCTTGAATTTGTTAGTCTTGTACGTGCAATCAGTCACCAAGACATCGGCAAAGGACCGTGCCAAATGTGTATACTCCGGATGCGCCCAAAACATAGAAGTAATTTCATTAGACGGCGGATGTCTTCTATGGTACTCCACATAGTGATTGTCGGCAAGTAACTTCAAAACTTGTTGCATCGCCATTCTTTCTCTTAGGGTATTTGTCCTCGATCTCGAGAGTGCATTATAGATTGTCCTTATCGTTGACTTGTTCTGTTCATTCTTCTGGCTCACCGCAGAATATTAAATTTGTTTCGAGCCAACTTCGGAGTAGGACAATTCTTCAACTAACTTCTTCTCCTCTTCGTTCAACCTTCCGGCATAGGGATGACCAGTAAGTGTCTCCGCCACCGTATGATTGTGCATCACATTTCTGACATCAACTGTCCACTTTTCTGGTATCGGTGGTGGTGGCGGCTGTATCTCTGGAAGAACGGCCGTAACCCTCTGGGGTGGAGGTGGTAGACCTCCCTGTGCAACTGTCTGGGTCTCTGGAATAGTAGAATCACTGGGGGCAGTCTCATGAACCTCCTCCTCGGCCTGATCAGATCTCTCAGGCAAGCTACTCGATCCAGAGGCCTGCGGATGTGTCTTCGTCATCCTGGAGACGAATTGAAAACAAGGAGATCAATATGGCACATGAGAAGATATTATCAAGGAAGGACAGTTAATTTAATACAAGGGGAGTAATCATGATAATCAAAGATCGAAAAATTTTCCTAGGTGTGATTGAGAAACTCCTATCATATCCTTGGTCCTACGTCCTAATCGCAGGCTCGTAATTAGTACTCTAAGTCGAGCACCATTACTATATCGTACTAATTGCGACACCGGACCTGCGTGGGCTATCACAAAAATGTGTCACGACCCGCACCCTGAAGAGGGGCACGAGCACGTGGTTACGTCCAGCCTACGCCGCAGTATCGGCTGTAGAACGCTGTATATAGGGTCTGTAAATGCCTACGACTAACAGTTAAAATGTACCTGTACAGTATATACTCTCCGAATGGAGGTGACATAACAATACAGTCTCAATCACAGAATAAAACTAAGGTAGATAGCTCAGAGGAAAGACATATGATAGATGAAAGAGTAAATAAGTGCAGAGTCCAATACAAGCCCAGATATATACATCACAGGGTATCAAAATAGAATATAGAACTACAGTCTGATAAGCTAGCTGGATCGCAGTCCAGTCAAACCTAGCTAACCTATACTACTCTGGAAGTACAAAATCTAGTGGCTCTACTATAAGGCCACGATCTAAGGCTACTCCATCTGACTCGAGCCCATAATAGGTCGAGCAGTCCGCCTCAGAGTCATCTGTAATATATCATAACGGTATCCTGTCAGGAAAATGAGCAAGTACAAACACTAACAGCAGTTCCATGTGAATTGACAAATTCTATAAGAGACAGTATAATGAACTACAAGACAAAGATATATGAAAACTTGGGAACCGTTCGGAAGCCGAGTTACAACCCTTAAACCAAACAAGGACCGGGGTTGTAACTCTTCTCCCGAGCAGAACTTAGTCTCCAATCAAGGTACAATGTAAAGGTAAGTAGAGCATGTGAGTAACTGTATATCATGGCATGGTGAGAAAATACTGAATGTAGAACAGAGCAGGATATACGATAAGATAAAGTAAATATAAAATATGATTTTAATTATTAGAGCGTTATGTGATCGGCTTGGGAAACATGATCAGGCTTTTCATCCGACCGGCTATGAACAATGAGTACAATAGAACGGTAAGGCCGGTCACCATGGAAAGCTATGAACGATGTAGGGTCAGGCTTTACCCGTCGTGAGGCGAGGGTATAGCTATGAACAATGTATACAGTAGAATAATGTAGGAATTTGATCACACAACCACTAATAACTCCCCATCCCCGAATAGTATAAAGGATCCGGACATAACACGTCATGACACGGGATTCAAAAGCAGGTGATCAGCCCACTCCCAAGTCCATGTCTATACAAGTACAAGTAACAAGTCGAGTCATGTACCAATATACCAAGTAACTCGGGAACAACATCTCATGACAGGATCCGACATATACTAGTCCGTGAACCATCGTGTTAGGAATCAAGTAAGACACTACAACTGAATCGGATATAGCAGATATCAAGACAATGAAAACTATCAGTGAATGTACTCGCCTGCTGTCCTGAGCTGTATGGTATATCAATGCTCAGAGCGGTATCAGAAGACCTAAATATGAGATACTGTAAGTTAATTTAGGTTTAAACAAGTTTAGGAATGATTTACAATAAATGATATGCAATCTAGGTCAAACTAGGTCTCACTGAGTCACACTAAGTCCTGTCAAGTCAATCTAGGTCAAATCAAGTTATATCAAGTCAATCTAAGCCTAACCAAGTCAATCCTAGGTCATACCAGGCATCACAGGTCAAAACAAGTCGAAGAAAGTCAAACGGGGTTAAGAGTTGTCCTACAGTTGACTTTTGGTCAACTGGTCAACTCTGGTCAACTCTAGGTCAACCCTGATCAACCCTAGGTCAATGGTGACTAATAGTTGACTTTTGGTCAACTACACAAGTCTAATGGAAATTGGGACTAATTTGGGTAAAGCGTTGACCCATAGTTGACTTTTGGTCTAAAAAGTCAACCGTGGTCAACCGGGGTCAAGACTAGGTCTAGGCGACTATTTCTAACTATTACCAACCTCTATAACCCATATCCAAGTCCATCTTGGACTTCGAAACTCATATCTTGGCCGTAGGCCAATATCCTATTTTACCCTTAAAAAGGGTAAAATTCTAGCTTCGGCAACTATCCAGTTAGCCTACCTACGCTTGGTATTTTGACCCGATCTCCCTAGGGTAGTACGATACTAGCCTATACATATAATATCTACCAAAATACCTAGGTAACGTGGACATTCGGTCCATGATACGGCCCGTTGTCAAAATCTTGAATATTTCAAGATACGCACCGATACGGCGCGATACGGGCGCCCTACAACTCCGAATTCCATCCGGAAGCCTACCCGCAAAATCTAAATTACGTATTCATGCCCTACGCCAAGTTTTAACTCAATCGGATACTCCGAGCTCCGTTTCGCCCTCTAACTCGGTTTTTCCCTTTTTTATTCTAGTCTTTTTCCTATTCTTCCAACTTCTTTCAATCTTTCCTCCCAACCTCAAATCCTTTTCTAACTTCTCATTCCATAATCTTCTTCTACTCTTCTCTACGATTCCAACCATATATAATACATATATATATGTCTATATATATACATATACATAGGTGAAGAAAAGGGGGTAAATAGGCTTTAAAAGCCCAAAATGGGGGGGGGGGATTCAGACCTGGCAGCAGCCAGGTCTGATCCTGCTGCTGCTACTGCTGGGTTTCATCTTCTTCTTCACCTCCTACTACTTTCCTATATATATACACTTCATATATATATATCTATATGTATATATATATATATATATATATATTATATATATATATATATATATATATATATATATATATATATATATATATATATATATATATCTATATATATATATATATAACTAGATATCTATAAATAATCTATCTAGATATCTATCCATCCCTCCAAATATATATATAACACACACACATCCATATACACACATCCATATACACACATCCATGTATATATATAAATACACTCATATAACTATATATATATATATATATATATATATATATATATATATATATATATATATATATATATATATACATATCCATATATATATATATATATATATAAACACACACACATCCTCACACAACACATCCTCACACAACACAAACACACACACACCACTCTCTCAACACCATCATCCCCATGACACAATATCACCCTCCTCTACACACACACAAATACATATAATAATACACACATAAATACACATGTATATATATATATATATATATATATATATATATATATATATATATGTATATATATATATATACCACTCTCAAAAGATTAAATCCTAATAAATTATTAACCTATTTTTCTAGGGAAAACCTTCAAATTTGTGGGCAAATGGAAGAGAATCTTCTCCTCTCCATTTATTGTGAAGGGATTAAATGCATATGAGTAATAAAATGAGAATTAAAATCATACCTAAATGGAGTTGGAAGAGGAAGAAGGAGTTGGAAAAAGAAATGAAGAGAGAAGAAGAAACTTAGTGAAGAAGTAAAAGAAGTGGAGGGGGAGGTGGCCCTATAGGTGGCCGGCCATGGTGGTCATGGTAGGGGCACTTGTATTTACAAGTTTGCCCCTACACTAGCCTAATGTTGATTTAAATCCAAATGGGTTTTAGAAAAATGCTAAAATTAATTAAAAATCATAATTAAACTAAATTACTCATGGAGAACTAGTCCAAACTCTTAAACCCTAAAATTTAGTGTGGTGGGCCATGGTTAGCTAACAGGCTAATTACAGCTCAAGTCGAAATTTACCGGGGTCCCGAATTAACTCGGAATGCGATGAAATTCGAACCCGACTCCTATAATAATTAAATAATAATATTCATGAAATAAAATTCCCAAAAATATTATAAAATAGAAAATTACCATTTTACCCCTAACTGGGAAAAGTGAGGGTGACACTTACGGTCCATGTTATTCAAATACCCGTTATCTTGAGTATCGTAGGATACTCAATGGTATCGTGAGATACCCTTCTCCCCACTTCAAACGCAACTCCGATTCTAACTTAGGAGCCTACCCACAAACTCTATTTCACATTAGCTAAGTCCTATTTAAATTTCGATACGTTCCGACTCACGTATCTCAAAATTCCCCTTCACTTGCCCTCACACAACCACTCACTCACTCTCACAAAACTCACTTTTCACACACTCACATAGGACTAGTTTAGGGGCTAATTTAGTGGGTATATATAGGAGTATATATGGTTATATATAGGAGTATATATATGTAAAAAAAATATATACATAGGTTTATGGGGGGTTAATTGGGGGTCAAATGGGGGGGCTACTGCTGCTCTAACTGCTGCTGCTGCTGTTTTTGCAGCTATTCCTGCAGCTGCTGCTGCTGTGCAGTGGGGGGGGGGGGGGGCAGCAGCCCTAGCCCCCCTTGCTGCTGCTATTCCTTTCCTCCTCTTCTCACCCTCTTTTCTTCCTCTATTTTCCTCTATTCTTCTTCTATAACTCTCTCTATACTCCCTCTCTATATATATAAAAACACTCACATATTCAAACACTTTCATTCTTTCCCCCCTCTCTCTATATATATAAACACACACACTAATATAGAGACACACATATATATATAAACACACACACACACACACATATATATATATATATATATATATATATATATATATATATAATATATATATATATATATATATATATATATATATATATATATATATATATATATTATACATATATATATATATATATATATATATATATATATATTATATATATATATATATATAAATATATATATATATATATATATATATATTATATATATATATATGAACACACACACACACACATATATATATATATATATATATATATATATATATATATGAACACACACACACACACACATATATATATATAGACACACACACACACACACTATATATAAATAATACTCCATAACACTAACACAAATATGAAATTAGAAGTGCCTAAACCACTTAGAGGCAAAACCTATATTCTTTGGGTGTCCAAATTGAGGGGAAAACACTAGGACACAACCACAAATCAAAACTCTCCCTAGGACACACCAAATGGACTCAAACTTGACACAAATAGGGACACAAATACGAGAATCAATCCTACTTGGTCAAAACTAAATTATATGATGAAGAAATGGAAGTAGAGGATAGTTTGTACCTATCGGGAGATGGATCCCAATTCAAAATCCTTCGACACGGCTCCGACACAAAATAAATTGTTTAGGACACAACTCTTCCTCTCTTGCTCCCAAAAGCTTGTAGAAGCACCACTTGGGGTAGAGGGAGAGATTGATGGAAGAAGAATGGAAAGAAAAGCTTATTTGGAGATGATTTCTAAGGATTTCTATTCTTGCTTTTGGAAGAAACTTGGAGAAGAAGGAGATGGAAGAAATTTAAAGTGTGAATGAAAGAAAGAGGGAGGGAGGTGGCCGACCCTATAAAGGAGGGTTTGAGCCCTTGGCTAATTACAAGTTTGCCCCTCATTTATTCCATATGAAGGTTTAAATTCCTATTAGGGTTTGGGGGTTAGAAAAGTCCAAATAAAAATCATAATTATGCCTAAACACTCGTGTGGGATTAGACCAAACTCCTAGACCTAAATGATGAGTTTGGTGGACCATGGCTAATTATTGTGTTAAACACAACTTAAGTCAAAATCCTCCAGAGTCTAGAAATAAGTCGGAATGAGATGAAATTCGAACCCGACTCCTAAAATCATTAAATATTACATTCATGAAATAAAAATCCCAAAATATTCAAAAATAGAAAATTACCATTTTACACCTATATTGAAAAAGTGAGGGTGACAAGTCTATCCACCTTAAAAAAATTCGTCCTCGAAATTGAAGACAACAAACATAGGAATCACAAACAGAAAATAAAGGAATGGACTTATACATCAGGGCTCGAAAAGATAAGGGAAACGCTCCCGCATGTCGTCCTCCCTCTCCCAGGTAGACTCACCTGGAGAGTGATGTCTCTATGCAACCCGAACCAAGGGTATAACCTGGTTCCGGAGCACATTCTCTCTGCGATCCAGAATCTTCACTGGCTGTTCTGGATAGCTGAAAGTAGGTCCCACCTGTATCGCTGAATGGTCCAATACATGGCTGTGATCTGTCACGTACCGCCTCAGCTGAGATACATGGAACACGTTGTGTACTCCCTCGAGCTTAGGCGGCAAGTCCAGTCGGTAGGCTACTGCACCGATCCTCTCTATGATGGTGAAAGGTCATATAGCACGGACTAAGCTTTCCACCGCCGCCAAAGCGAATCGTGCCACGTGTCGGGGATATCCTCAGAAATACCATGTCACCAGCCTAAACATAAGACAAAACTCAGCACATAACTAAATAAACAATCACAAACAACACACAGGAAACTGAAACTAACCTCGAACTCTAACGGTCTTCGGTGACTATCGGCCCAATGCCGATGCCTATCCTGAGCCACCCGAAGTCTGTCTCTAATCAACCTGACCTTCTCGGCCGCATCCACAACCATCTCCAGCCCAAGAAGCGCCCTCTCGTCGACATCGTCCCAAGACAAAGGAGTACGGCATCTCCGTCCATATAGAGCCTCGAATGGCGACATCTCTATACTGGCTTGGTAGCTGTTGTTGTAAGCAAACTCTACTAGGTGAAGATGGTCCTCCCAAGAACCACCAAGATCAAGCACACACGTACGAAGCATATCCTCCAAGGTTGGATAGTCCTTTCCGACTTCCCGTCTGTCTGGGGATGATAAGCGGTACTAAACTTGAGCGAGGTGCCCAAGCTAGTCTGCAAACTCCTCCAGAAGTGGGAAGTGAATCGACTATCCCGGTCTGAAACTATGATCATCGGAACCCCGTGCAATCTCATGATTTGACGAACGTACAGCTCTGCCAGCCTCTCTGTAGACAAACCCACTTTGAAAGACAAAAAGTAGGCCAATTTGGTCAATCTATCAACGATGACCCAAACCGTGTCTTTTCCTCCTGGCGATCGTGGAAGTCCAGACACAAAGTCCATGGTGAGTGCTCCCACTTCCACTCGGAAATGGGTAGCGGCTGTAGTAATCCACCTGGTCTCTGTCTCTCGGCCTTCATCTGCTGACACACAAGACAACGAGATACAAACTGAGCTACCTCGTGCTTCATGCCATACCACCACACGTGCTTTCTCAGGTCCCTATACATCTTGTTGGCTCCAGGATGCATAGAATACTGAGAGCGATGCACCTCCTGAAGAACCTCCTTCCGAAGCTCTCCACACGGAACGCACAGCCTAGTACCGTGCCACAACGACCCATCTTCGGCTAAAGAGAAATCGTCGAGCAAACCCGTCCGCACCTGCTCCCCGATGCTCCTCAGGACAACATCATCATACTGCGCTGACCTGACTCTATCCATCAGCTCAGACTGAATCTGAAAACCCTACATTGGATCTCTACGCCCGAAATGATGACCTCGATATCCAAACTATCCAGGTCGGCCAAAAGATGACGATCTGTCGTCAAGAACATAGCTACTGGATACCTGCTCAAGGCATCTGCAACTACGTTGGCCTTCCTCGGATGGTACTACAGTGATATATCGAAGTCCTTCATCAGCTCTAACCACCGCCTCTGCCGCATGTTCAACTCCTTCTGAGTGAACAGTACTTCAAGCTCTTGTGATCTGTGAAGATCTCAACTCGCTCTCCATACAGGTAATGCTTCCATAACTTCAAAGCAAAAATAATCGCGACCAACTCCAGATCATGAGTAGGATAGTTCTTCTCATGAGGACGTAACTGCCTGGATGCATAGGCAATTACCTTCCCGTGCTGCTGAAGAACACAACCCAAGCCCTTCCCTGAAGCATCGCTGTAGATCGAGAACCCACCTGACCCAGATGGCAAAGTCAAGATCGGAGCTGAGGTCAACCTCTTCTTCAGCTCATCGAATGCAGCCTGACACTCATCAGTCCAGAACTCCACGTCCTTCCTGGTGAGTCTAGTCATCGGCTCTGCAATCCGCTAGAAGTCCTGGACGAACTTCCGATAATAGCCAGCCAAACCCAGAAAGCTCCGAACCTCAGCAACTGAACTGGGCGTAGACCAAGACTCAACTACTGAAATCTTCTTCTGGTCCACTGAGATCCCATGCTCGATCACTACATGACCTAAGAACTCGACCTGGTCCAAGAAGAACTCGTACTTCGAAAGCTTTCGTAGAGTTGCTCCCTCCTCAGAGTCTCTAACACAACTCTCAAATGCTCCTCTTGCTCCTCCTGCATCTTCGAATAGATCAAGATATCATCTATAAAGACCACCACGAACTTGTCAAGGTACTGATGGAATACCTTGTTCATCAAGTTCATGAATACCGCTGGAGCATTGGTCAACCCGAATGGCATACTGTAAACTGGTACTGGCCATATCGAGTTCGAAATGTCGTCTTCGGAATGTCATCCCGCCTCACCTTCAGCTGGTGATACCCGG
Source organism: Iris pallida (assembly GCA_029216955.1). Lineage (NCBI taxonomy): Eukaryota > Viridiplantae > Streptophyta > Magnoliopsida > Asparagales > Iridaceae > Iris > Iris pallida. Next base: position 32,847 of record JANAVB010033711.1, on the reverse strand, counting down.
ACCTCAAGTCTATCTTCGAAAATATCTTCGCCCACTCAGCTGATCGAACAAATCGTCGATCCTCGGCAAAGGGTATCTATTCTTATAGTGAGGTTGTTGAGCCCCGGTAATCAATACACATGTGGGCCGTACCGTCCTTCTTCGGCACAAACATGACTGGCGCTCCCCAAGACGAAGAACTGGATCTAATAAATCCCTTGTCCTGCAGCTCGTCGACTTGCTTCTTCAGCTCTATCAACTCGCTGTTGTTGACCCTATAGACGTGCTGTGAAATGGGCTTGGTGCCCGGCACCAAGTCTATAGAGAACTCAATATCCCTGTCTGGCGGCATCCCCGGTAACTCCTCGAAAAAGACATCTGAGAACTCAGCTATCAACGGATGTGGCAAGTCCTGTCCCGCCAACAAAGCTCCACAGAATCCAGCCTTCGGCTCCGCTCCTCGAGCAAACTCGATCTCTGGCTCTCCCAGCGACCTAAAAAGAACTCTGCCTCCTCTACAATCAATACTAGCATGGTGCATGCTCAACTAATCCATACCGAGTACCATATCGTACCTCGAAAGGGACATTACGAGCAGACACGCACTCAAGTCTCGGTCTCCCAGGGTGACTCTTCGCTCCTTGCAAATATTATTAACCAGGATAATGCTCCCCCGGTCATAATCTTGCAAGTCCTACCCATATACTCAGCAATAATGTTGTGTCTCAGAGCAAAGGAAACAGACACAAAACTATAAGTGGCACCAGAATCAAACAAGGCGAAAGCAGGAAAAGAATCAAGGAGAACATGACCTGCCACAACATCACCCACTGGCTCTACCTCCTCCTCTGCTGTCAAGGCGAACACCCTGCCCACAGGTGCTCCCTTCTGGTGTTGTACAAAGCGCTGCTGCTGGGTCTGAAGTGGAGGACCTCTCTGCTGAACTGCTGGTCCTCTAGCCTGCTGCACTCTGTCCTGGCCTCCTCAGACTCCACGAAAGCGGCAATCCTTCAGCTGGTGATCGGGTGCCCCACAGTATAGACAGATGCCCAATCTCTTCCTACAAGCCTCTCTAGTGTGCCCCAGCTTCCCGCAGAAGCCGCACGGAGTAGCCTGCCTCTGGCCCTATCCCTGGTGCTGCTGGACACGCTGGTGCCTGCTGAATCTGTAACAGAGGCTGCTGCTGAAATGGCCTCTGTTGATGCTGAAAGTTGGGGCGCTTAGCCGGTCCCGTACTGGAACTCGCCCCCATGGTATCACCACTCCTCTTCGGCTTGAGGCCGAAGTCCTCCTCTGCAATCTGTGCGTCCATCAATATCTGATCGAACGTCACGTCACGGCGACCCGAGGTGCGGTTGCGCACTGCATGAATAAGTCCCCTACGGAACTTACGAGCCTTCTGCCCCTCATCCTGGATCAGATCGGAGCGAACCTGCTAAGGCGGAAGAACTCTGCTGCATACTCGTCCACCGACGAGTTCCCCTGCACTAGACCCACAAACTGGCCCTCCAACGCTGTAAGAGCCACATCCGGGAAGAACTTCTCCTTGAAGAGCCTCCGGAAGTTCTCCCATGACAGCCCTCTCATCGACGTACGAGGATCCGTGTGGTACCATGTCAGCGCGATGTCGAAGAATCGGCTGGCTGCAACTGAAACCCAAAGTCCTCTCGGAAGCTCTGTCAGCTCCATACTCCGCTGCATGTCCTCTAGCCAATCGTCTGCATACAGGATGCCCTCCGTGCCCGTGAAGTCCCTGGAGCTCATCTTTCTAAAGTCTAATACTGTCCCTGGCCTAGACTGCTGCTGGTACGGTTGTTGGCCGGTAGGGCCCTGTACCGTACCCGATAACACTCTTTCCACGGCTGCCAGTGCAAGCTGATGCGAGTTCTCCATGCTCTGTCTCAGCATCTCAGTCTGGTGGTATGATGCCTCCGTCTGGCGCTGCGACGCCTCTGCCTGGGCTCACTGAGTCTCCATCATCTGCTGAAGGAGAAAGAACATATGGTGTGTATCCGTCGGTATCAGAGGTGGTGGCGGTAGCATCTCTGGAACGACGACCGAAACCCTCTGGGGTAAGGTGGTAGACCTTCCTGCGTAACTGCCACGGCCTCCGGGATAGTGGAAATACTGGAGGCAATCTCCTGAACCTCCTCTTCAGCCTGGTCAGATCTCTCGTGCAAGCTACTCGATCCAGAGGCCTGCGGGTGCGTCTTCGTCATCCTGGAGACGAATTGAAACAAAGAGATCAATATGGCACATGAGAAGATATTATCAAAGAAGGACAGTTAATTTAATACAAGGAGAGTCATCATGATAATCAAAAGATAAAAATTTTCCTAGGTGTGATTGAGAAACTCCTATCATATCCTAGGTCCTACGTCCTAATTGCAGGCTCGTAATTAGTACTCTAAGTCGAGCACCATAAGATCGCTCTAATTGCGACACAGACCTGCATGGGCCACCACAAAAACGTGTCACGACCTGCACCCTTATCAGGGGCACGAGCACGTGGGTACGTCCAGCCTACGCCGCAGTATCGACGGTAGAACGCTGTATATAACGTCTGTAACTACTACGACTAACAATATAAAGGTACCTGTACAGTATATACACTCCGAATGGAGGTGACATAGCAATACAGTATCAATCACAAGATAAAACTAAGGTAGATAGCACAGAAGGAAAATATATGATAGATGAAATAGGAAATAAGTTCAGTGTCCAACACAAGCCCAGATATATACACAACATCAAAGGGTCACAAAATAATATAGAAAGCTACAGTCTGATAGTACTAGCTGGATCGCAGTCCAGGCAAACTCAACTAAGCTACACTACTATGGGAGTGCAAAGTTTAGTGGCTCTACT
>JANAVB010033711.1:0-25000 GCA_029216955.1 Iris pallida | reverse complement strand
AACGTACATATCCAAAATTCTAAAGGAATATCTATGACAAATCCTACTTAAAATATGTTCAAATAATATTATTATTTTTTAATATAATTTTTATATATATATAATATTATGGGCCCGGCTATACACACCCCAAGACTTGCTAAGGACACCCCAATTACTAAGTACACCCCATCTATATTTAATAAAACTTAAAAATATACTAAGCACACCCCACTCTTTGACAGAAATGCCCTTTCTAAGCACACCCCACTCTCCTCTCTTCTCAAACCAATAATCCTAAGTACACCCCATTCTATACAAAATAACACACCCCATTTCTATTCACCACTAACACTCCATTCTCTTCTCTCTCCCGAAGACCAAGCGGCCGAAACCCCCCCCTCCCGTTCGACGACAAGGAGTCCCGTTCGAAGACAAGGAGTTTGTTTCGTTTCAATGGCGGGCCAATCCGAAGACCGATCCCAAGATGAACCCCAATCCCAACAATATGGTGAGTTTTTCAAATCGAACCTCCCCATTACTTCGAACAGTGTCTTTCGTTTAGGATCACTGAATTAGGGTTTCAAAAACTCGTCATTTTCTTGGACGAACATCTTCGTTTTTGTTTTTTTTTTTCGATTTTCGCTGTTCTGCCCGAGCCTGGTTGTTCGGACAGAAAATCGTACGTTCGACAACATAAAGTCGGACATTTGTGCAGACGTTCGACAGACATATGTCAAACACTCACGTCTTGTTCGACAGACATATGTCGAACACTCACGATTTGTTCGATCCTGCGTGATCGAACATACTGCTTCTGTTCGACCTGCATATGTCGAACAGTAGGTACTTGTTCGACCTGTAATGGTCGAACAGTATATATTTGTTCGACCAGTGTTGGTCGAACAGTTCATTTTGACTGTATAGATTATTTAATTCTTGATATTTTATTCAATTTAGCAGGAATGACATATATAAGGAGACGACCTACAGCTTCTACTAGGAGGCGTCGGTTATAAGAGTTGGCAGCTGCACGTAGCAGTCTTCAAGAAGGAGCAACAGTTGCTCCGATTCAAATGCATGAGCAATGTGTTGCGGAAGAAGAGGCAGCTGCACGTACTAGAGAAGAAGAGGATGAGGAACATGTTGAGAAAGAAGAGGAACAAGAGGAAGCACATGATGAGGAAGAAGAGGAAGCACGTGCTGAGGAAGATAAGGAAGCACGTGCTGAGGAAGATGAGGAAGAAGGTGTTGACAGTGATATATTGATGTGCCCTTGTCCCGGTGGATCTCAGGATCCCCAACTTATCCCAAGTTTCAAGACTCATGTGACGTTCCAGATTTGGAATGGGATTGAAAGGCCCTTATTGAGGTGTTGGTGCCACACGACCAAGATGGAGACATGGAAGTTTGGTCAAGGAGGTAATGAATTTAAGGAGTTGATCCATCGTTCTAAAATTCCAGACTTGAGATGGATTTCATATAAGAGCCGAACAAAAATCTAATTTGCGTGTTTGTTGAGCGTTGGCAACCGGAGACCAACTCATTCCATATGCCATTCGGTGAGATGACAATTACGTTGGATGACGTATTTTGTCTTACCGGAGTCCCGGTTAGTAGATTACCTGTGGTTACACCAGAGTCGACAAGGGGACCAGAGGAACCTAAGAAAATGATCAGTAGATTATTGGGGGTGACAGAAAGGGAGGCAGTCGATGCTCTTCAGGGCCAGAGAGGTAGCTCGGTCCGGCTTGAGTGGCTCCGTTCACGATTTAGTGGAGATGTCACTAGTAGGGATGAGAGGAAAAGAAGACGTGCAGCCCATGAATATTTATGGTTCGTGCTTGGATGCACAATATTTGCAAACAAGAGTGGCACACGTGTGGACACGAAAATTCTCAGTCATCTAGAGACGGTCAACCGCGTCAATGAGTCTGCTTGGGGAGCAGCTGCTCTAGCATACTTGTATCGACAGCTTGGTTTAGCATCTCGGAGTGGGGTGCGACAAATATGTGGATATCTGACGTTACTGGAGGTAGCTATCTCTCATTCTTATATGCATGTTTTCATGTTATTATCTCCTTCTTTTATGTGGATATTTATGTTTTGTTTATATGTCCGATATTTGTTTTTTTAGGCCTGGATATACGAGTATTTTCCCTTCACAAGGCCAACCCATAATGTCAATTATAAGTTGGGCAAGAACCAACAAATTCCATGAGTTGTTAAAAGAATCCCACTTCTCCTTGGTACGAAACAACTTCTTGCAGTTGGCCAATATATTCTTGCTAATATGCCACCGACATAGCAAGTGTGTGGAGCTGGGGAACGTAACGCTTATAGCATTCATAAGTGCTACCTCACGAACAGTCACAATCACCTTCGGTGAGCATGATTGATCCACTAATCCTTTAAGCGTACTAAGCGTCCATATATAATTATCCTCCCGCTCAGCCTCCATATAAACACATGCCACAGAAAATGTAATATTTGTGGATGTGATCCCTACTACTTCCAAAAGTGGCATCCTGTACCTTTTCGTCTTGTAGGTACAATCCATCAATAAATATTAGAAAAAATACGCAACAAATTCACGCTAGTCGAGTGAGCATAAAATAGATCCTTCACTTTATCGGTTTGCTCACATCTCCTATCTAAATAGTAGTACTTTTCTGAGTCCAACTTACCCAACAAGTACTGCATTTGAGATAGGCCCCCATGTTCGACAACTCTATGCTTTTGCCGAGCATTGTAAATTGTCTTCAATGTCGACTCATTATCGCTAAAGGATTCCTTCAATGTGCTCAATATATCTTTCGGCCTTGCATTGTTCTTCGATAAGTCTTTCACAAGTTGATCTTCAGTCGGTGTTAGTCGACCGACATATGAGTGTCCAACCAAATTGCGTCCGAGTGGGTGATTATGCGAGCCGCATACAACAGTCAATGACCACTGTCCTAGGTCATTGAATTGCACTCCTTTCAATTGAAACGGACAGTCACATTTCTTCGTCCCCGTAAGCTTTTTCCGTCTTGCCTTCTTCGCAATGTTCGCCGAATTTGTTTCAGCAACTTTAGTCATTGGAGGCCGATATTTACCACCGTGCTCACAACCCAAAACTATCCGAGCCCGTCTTCCATCCCCGCTATCGGATCGTTTAACCAAAACGACCATATTATGACGTCTTCCTACCGTCTGTGCCCACCTCAACAACGATTCACGATTATCAAATATCTCTTCCGTCTGAAATTTTTGTGAAAAATCAACTTGTTCATACATGGGAAAGTTAACAATGCTCAATTCATTGTTCATTCCAGTGTCATTTGAAGAACTATCCTGAAAAGAAAAAGACCCACACTTTACTAAGTTAAAAAAAATTCAAAAAACACAGTGCCCGACCATTACAGGTCGTACAAGTATCTTCTGTTCGACAGTAACAGGTCGAACGTTTCGAAAATGTTCAACTTAAAATGGTCGAACATTCCAAGCCATGTTCGACAACTCCTAGTTGAACGTCACTCTTATGTTCGACAACTAGGAGTCGAACAGCACATGATATGCGCGACGAACACAGGTCGTGCATATCGCGATTTTTTTTTTGAAATTTTCGTTTGGAACGATTCTCATACTAATTTTAATACTTGAAAACGAGCAAGAAGGTGGAGAGAGTACGTACATTGTGTCTTTCAGATGGACCACCTTCCTCCATGATGGCTTCTCAACTTAGAATTTTTCTAGGGTTTTAGGATTTTGTTGGAGAAGATGATGAAAGAAGGAAGAATGAGGAGGATGGTGGGGTGTGAAAATGAGAGAAGTGTGTTTGGGAAGGCTGATGGGGTGTGGTGGGGTGTGAAAATGAGAGAAGGGTATATTAGTCTTTTAACATTGAAATAATTTATAACTTAAGTTACTTGGGGTGTGCTAAGTAACTGCTGGGGTGCGTTTAGCCGTGCCCTAATATTATAGGTTATTATTTGGCAAATGTTAAAGGCCACCCCCAAATTACTAAGGGCCACCAACCTACTAAGGGCAACCATCATACACTTACATTTTTACTAAAGGCAACCTAAAATGAATCATTTTACTAAGGGCTACCAAAAAAAAAAAAAACAAAACCCAACCCAACAGCCCCCCTTCCCCCCTCCTGGTCATTCCCCCTCCGATCGCCAAAAACATTCCCCCCACCTCCTCGAAGTCTCCTCCCCCTCCGAGAGCCCCCCCTTCCCCCCTCCTCCACGAAGTCCCCTCCCCCTCCTCCACGAAGTCCCCTCCTCCACTCCCGTCCTCCTCCTCCACGAAGTCCCCTCCTTCTCCGACAGCCTCGAGATACTCGAAAATCCTCCCTAAGCTTCTGTCAGCATAGGGCTGCAGGCTAGGCATGCAGTCCTCAATGCACTTAGGACTGCAGGCCAAGCCTGCAGTCACTGTAGGCTCGTGGGCAAATGATCGATCTGGCAACAACAAGCTATAGCTTAATATGTTTTCTGGATGACTGAATCTAACCTGGCACACTTACCAAATAACTTGTCTGGATGACTGAATCTAACCAAGTCATGTTTCTGTGTATATATTTCAAAATTCCCCCATGGGTATGACACAGCTAACCTAAGGACTTCTCATTCTGTTTAATTTTACTTTTGGACAAAAACTATTCAATGATTATATGAGTCATCAAATATTCTGTAACAGATACATAGGCCAAACAACAACATAAGTAAAATTCACTGGTTAATAGCATTGGATATACATGATGGCACAAGAGGTACCATGCTATACTTCTGATTGGAGATATAAATTGGTAGAGAACATAGAACTGGTAGGGACTAGTTTTTCACCTAAACTTAAATGAACTTCACTGGTTAATAGCATTGGATATTTCTTTAGGTCAGGGCTCAGAAGGCCACCTTAGAGAGTACTATGATATTTGATAACAATGAACTGGGAGCTAACCACTTATGCTGGAAAAAGCTTTGGTTTATAGAATCAAGAGGAGAGGCCAAAGTCCCAACTTCTGCAATTTGAAAGAGAGAATTAGCCAGTAGAATTTCTCAAGGAAAATGAAAAAAAAAATCACCTTGAAACTTCCAACTACAAAATATCAAATGAAAGATCAATGTCAGCTCTTAGAAAGGACCATTTGATTACATTTGATTACATTTCAAAATATCAGTAAGGACCATTTGATTACATTTGATTACATTTCATTAAGTTAGATACTTTTCAGTTGTCACGCCCCAGAACCAGAATACTGGAGAGCGGGGGCAGACATAGCCAGCTACGTATATTGAAATAGAATACATCTCAACTATACGGTCACGGCTGTCTAGATATGAGGGTTTACTACAAGCCAGCAATCTCTTAAGGTCAAGCCTATTGTCTCAATCTCAAGCAATTAACAGAGTTACAAGATATTAGAGCATCAAATATATATATATAAGGCGTCCCAAATATTACATATTGGATGATCATGAAGCTAGTCGTACAAAATGATGGGACTAGCAAGAGTTCAGTCATACATGATCAACCCTAGGATTTGTTAATCATGTTTACAGCCCGTAGGCAGACAGTAAGTAAATGTGCATCGAGCTAACAGGTGCTCGTCGGCTAAACGCCTCAAAAGAATAAATTTACATATAAGTGGGTGAAACAAAAAGGAAAACCCACTCTTGGCCCGGGTTCCGTCTAGTTGTCACCATTGGGCTGGAAGCTCGGTAGATCCTCGGGAGCTGCTCCGAAATCTGGCCACACAAAACCAGCTGGGTCAAACCCCAGAAAGAGCAAGTGCCACAAGGGAGGCCACAATTAAGAACGAAAGCCAGCATATCAGAACATAAGAATAAAAGAAAGTACAAACAGTAAAGTACACAGGGCGATAAACGACTAGGGACGTGGAACCATTCCGGGAGCCAGGTTACAATCCTTAAACCAAACAAGGACCGGGATTGTACCCCTTCGCCTGAATAGCTCACTGTCTCTACCCATTTATCGTTAAGATAAGTAAAACAAACATGCTCAGGAGATAGCAGGTACTGGAGCTAGACGAGACTTAGACAAGGCTGGACACCATCCATTCACAATCGGCCAAGCAAATACTACGGCTTACTACTTTAACTAACTAGGGTTATCACAGGCCTAATTACTAACAAGATGCAAGTGAGAAACTCCCAGTCCCAAGCCCTGCAGACCATCCAGTTATCCTTCCGCGGGTTGAGAGTTATAGGTGGGTACATCGCCCAGGAAACGATATACCCTTAGGTGACTTAGAGGGTGCAACACATGACAGTGTGCTGAAAATGTGCTCTACTCGTCGGCAAGCTACAAGTCCATTAAAGCGCCCAGATAACGAGATTGCCTGTGACTGGGAATTCTCCATGTTCTAGTTTGATCTAATAATTAGCCTAATCCAATTTAGCGCGAGTCCCTGGCCGTGGTACCCAGGAAGTCACGTCCTAGACATGATGCAAGACAAGACAAGTGGATTATGCAAACAAGCAAGCAGGAACACCCACGGTGTCAAGGCAAGTCAAGTCAAGTTATCAAGTCAAGTCAAGTCAAGAGTGTGCCGCCACGGGCCACTATCAAGTTATCAAGGTAAATCATGTCAGGGTACTTGTCAGGGGTGCGCCACGACGGGCCACTATCAAGTCAGGTTGGTCGTGTCAGGAGTGCACCACTACGGGTCACTGTCATGTTATACTAGTTCCTTGTCATACCATGCTGTGTACAATAGTTATTCCAAACATATTAAGCAAAATCAAGTTCATGCCAAAAGGCGTAAGGATATAAAATGGACGTAAAATACCTGATAAAATACTAATATAAAGTAGGACTATAGAAGAGCCAAGATCAAGAAATAACAAATTCATCATAGACAAGTAGATTGTGCAAGGGGGTCAGGAGTAGGTCTGCGCAGGGTGTGTACTGCGCGTGGAAGAGCTGCGCAAGAGTTGTCTTGCGCAAGGGTTACCTTGCGCAAGGATAGACTGCGCAGGGGTTACCTTACGCAAGGGTGTTTGCGCAAGGGTGGGTTGCGCAGAAGTGAATTGCGCAGGAGCGGTTTGCGCAGAAGTGAATTGCGCAGGGGTTACTTTGCACATGGCTGGATTGCGCATGGCTAGCTTGCGCCAGCGCAGTCCAGCGCAGCGCAAAGCGCTGGCCAAGTGACTGCGCAAACGGCCATGTGCTAAAGAGCACAGGCCAGGGTGCGCAATCGGCCATGCGCTAAAAAGCGCAAGGCAGGAGACTGTTCTTCCTGGCCGAGAGCAATCCAAAAAATACCAAGAACTTCAATTCTTCATATTTTTGTCAAATCAAAACCAAATCTAGATTTTCAAAGTTCTAACTTGAGTAAAATTGAATTCTCTTCCACATGGAAGCATCAAAACAAGCAAAAATCAAAGTTTAATAGATCAAAACTAAGGATTTTCGAAAATGGTTAAAACCTAGATCTAGAAGAATGAAAGCTCCAAATCACAAAATTCCAAGTTCTAATGTTGATCTACATGTCCTAATCTATCAAATGGACAAATAAAATTGGGTGCTTATTTGTTGGCAAGGTGCACTTGCCTAATGGGTTGGGGAGTTGTGGAAGAAGGAAGAAGAAGAAAAATAATGGAGAGTAAAGAGGAGAGAGAAAGTTAGGTAGGATTTAATGGAGGTGGGTGTGTTGTGTTGAGGGAGGAGTGTAGGTTAAGGTGTTCCATTCATGATGAACCAAACTAAACCAACTTTCACAAAATAAAACCAAGCCATGGTCCAAAATCCATTTACGAGAAACCAAAATCCGCAAGTCGAGAAAATAAAATACGTGCCAAAATCAAATACGAGCATAAATACGAAATACAGGAAATGAGGGTGACATCAGTAAGTTAGATACTATTTGATTACATTTCAGCTTTTAGAAAGATCAATGTCTGCTCTCTTTCAACTTAGGACTGCAGGCTAGGCCTGCATTCCTCAATGTACTTAGGACTGCAGGCTAGGCCTGCATTCCTCAATGTACTTAGGACTGCAGGCTTGGCCTGCAGTCACTGTATCCATCAATTTTTTTTCAAATTCCCTCCTCCCTGAGCTTCTGTCAATTGGGGACTGTAGGCCTAGCCTGCAGTCCTCAATATACTTGGGACTGCAGGCTTGTCCTGCAGTCACTGTAGCCATCCTTGGAATTAATTCAAGTTCTACTTGTTCATTCAATATAGTTACTTGAACCTCTTATAGTTGTGTCTCCTCTGGAATTAATTCAAGTAGGTTTAGTTACTTGAACCTCTTATAGTTGTGTCTCCTCTTATAGTTGTGTCTCCTCTGGAATTGATTTCCTGAGATTCATGTTCTACTTGTTCATTCATTAACATATGCCAAGTTGAGAACTAAGAAAGAAAACATTAGCCATACCTATCTCAGAAAATAGGTTTAGATTCTTAGACACTTTACCATCTCCTCTGATCACATTATATACACAGTGCTTCAAATTATTGACACTCAGAACCTAGCCGAAACAATGTGTCTATCTATATCCCACAAACCAGAAATTCACAAATATTTCATGTTACACAACAAAGAGGTGGGGACAACAACAATGGAGGAGGGGGGACCAATGGTGGAGATGGGGACAACTATGGAGGAGGTGGGGACAACAATGGAGGTGGGGATTGAGAGAAGTGGTTTAGGGATTGAGAAAAGAGGAAGAAGACAAAGGAAGAAGATGGTGGCCCTTAGTGTTTTGAAAATGACAAACTTGTAATTTTTTAAAAAAATTTAAGTTGGTGGCCCTTAGTAATTTGGGGGTGGCCTTTAACATTTGCCTATTATTTTTGGTATGTGAAACGTTAACGACAATATAATGTAGATACAACCATGACTACCATACGATGCCACGAGTCCATAAGAATTAGGGTTAGGGTTTATTCTACGGTTTTGGTCATTGGAGCGCCAGAGAAAGAAAGCTTAGGTCGAAAGAGCCATGGAGGGCTTGGAGGTCGGCAATGCGGATCTAATAGTGTACATACATCCGTCGAAGGCCAACAAGGTCCGGCAGGCCATTCTCCGCCAGCTCAGCTCTCTCCTCTTCACGTCCGGTTCCTTCTCAACCCCCCTCTTTCCCTTGAATTTGATACTTATTTTCATTCATTAATAGGGTTTTTGATTGATTGGTAATTAGTGGGTTGTTGATCGGTTTTCTTGTTGATCCATGTAGCTTGCAGAAAGATGAAATCTTGTTGTGTGTTTCTGTTAGTTTGGGGTGAAAATTGTTAGTTTTGGTTTGGTTGATTACTAAATTTAGCAAAAAAGTCCACCAAAGTAGTAAACCCAGTTCAAGTTTCTAAGGTTACTGTTGAGCTGAATTGCTAGTTCGGGTATGATTGTGGTCGATGCAATTTGCTTTTTGTTCTATGGATTTTTCAGTATGTTGTTGGTGGTGGCGAGGAGGAGCTGTCATTGAGAATCATGAAAAGAAAGAGGTATGAACCATTGGTGCTAGAGTATATAGAAGAGATCACATAGAGTTACGACTGTTTTGTTAGTTACGCATCAAATCCGGGGGTCGACTAGAGTTGGGTTCTGGTAGAATTCTAAAATAACTTATCCGGGGAGGGTTAGAATTGGGTTCAGGTCGAATTCTAAAGTGATGTTTATGCACTGTTGATTTATCTCTCTTCTCAGAAAGCTCCGGTGTTCTAAAAGTTGGCCTAGGCGGCACCTGGTGTCCGCCCGATGTCCGCGTAGGCGCCCACCTAGGCCCCCCGACCCCCGACTATGTATGTTTTTCGGTTTTATGGACTTTTTTTTGGCAAATTTCAGTATGTTTTTTTTGGGTTTTTATATATATATATTTGAAACGCGGCCGCCTACCCGCCCGAATAGCGCCTAGCGCCTTTTACAACCTTGGAAAGCTCTAGCGGGTGAGGATCTTTATTTCCTTTTACATATGCCTTACAATTTTACCAAGATTAAAATCATTTCAGTGGTCTAGATTAGTCGTAAACTGGGGTTTGTATGCATAATTTGGTGGTGCATGTGTGGTTAGTTATATGAGAACATAGAAGTGTGTGTGTAACAGGTAGGAAGAATTTACAGAGATATGTGCGGGTTTAAAGAGGACCTCTACCTTATATATATTTTTTGTATATGGCTAGCTTTAAGGAACATAATTTTTAGAGGAGAGGGTACTGCAAGGTACCTTCTTCCTTCTCCCCCTACCCGCTTTCTCCCTTTCACGAGTACCGATCCCTTATCATTACTTAAGGTACAAATTTCAGTTTTTTATTATTATATAGAATTGGCTTTTTTTTTTTTTTTTTTAACGTAGAAGGTTGTTCTTGAAGTAAGTATTAAGTAATTTTTCCGGAAAGATCCAGTTCAGTTCCCTTTTAGAAAACCTCTTATCCTACCTTCTTCTGTGTCCTGCAAATCGTGAACCTAGGATGTAAGTTTTGCTGCATGGCATGGAGGTTCCTTGAGCGATCAATTGAACAATTGTGGTTAACTGCCTAGCTCCAATACGTGAGCATGCAAATGTGTTGAACTGCTGATATGACTCTCTTGTAATGGATTATGCAATCCCATTGTAGCATGGCTTAGGTATAAGAAATTTGCTTACTTCTTTTGCTTTTTTTTTGAGGAAACTGATCATTCTGTGATACTTCATCAGCGCCAGGTACCGTTCACACATTTACACTTCTCATTCATTTGCACGTCTGACAAATGGAAGCTCGCTACACGGTCGTGTGGACTGTGGACTATTCAGGCTGGATAGTAATTGAGGGTTTGCTAGACTAATATGAAAGTTTAAACGCAAGGGATTTGTTGAGTATTTAAACTCTTAAAAAGTGGGCTCTCCGAATTTCCAAGCAACAAGACCAGGACTGACATTTATTTCCTGCATGGTTCAATCTGTACTAATCCCAGGAGAAAAAAAGAGTGATTCCTATTGTCTCGGTTGTACCCTTTGGTGATTTATTGCTCTTAAAAGCTATTGTTTTTATTTTATAATTGAGTGAGAATGAGAAAGTACACTACAAATATGAAATTGCAATTTTGAACACATCATGCAAATATGAAATGAATTCTGCAAGCATGAAATTAAAGGGTGTTGTTTTACCGATTCTGCATGCTTGAAGCTAAAGTGATCTGCTACTACTTGGAATAAGAATGCAGCACTGCTGACATGGTATCAACCTGAAGAATACTGTTTGCATAATTCTCAACTGATACTTCTAGCAAAACCAGGAACAATCTTGAATGTGTGCTGTGGCATGGACACAAACAGGAAACTGCAAGATACGGGCATGGTGACACATGCACTACATTGATTTTGGTGTGTTCTAGTGTATTTTGGAGTGTCATGTTATGGTGTGTTCTACACGTGTCTGAAGTTGCGACATGGACAAGGCAACGATCGTCAGAGTATCCGTGCTTCCTAGATTCTATGGGTTATTCTAAACACGTGTATGAGAGACAGTATGCCCTGAATCCTAGATAAAAGTATGCCAAGAAGAAGAACATCCTAGGTATTTAACAATCTATAGACACATCTTCCACAAGTTATCAATCACATGGAACCCATACCCAAAGCCAATCAGTTACGGTTTTTTGATCCATAAAGCTATCTATTTAAAATTTTAAATTTGGTCATCTCGCATTGTATCTTTTGCCACTTTATTTTTCAATCCTGTAGTTAAATGATTACATCTGTAATACTAACTACATCGATTATTTTTTGTCTCATGAACCAACAATCTCATATCCTTAATGCACATGAGTAAAACAGGAGGAGCTAAACTTTATGGAGACTATATTGACCCTTAGATTTCCCTATTGTTTCCTTAATATTCTTTACGCTTTTTCATTGCACATACATACCATGAAATGAAATCGTTTTAGCTTTAGTAAAATCTTTCAATTGTAAAAAGTTTCTATGTGATTCAAATGGAAGACTACGTCTCTAGTGTAATATTCTTTTTGCAGTGAGGAATGATAGTTGTCTCCCATGGCTTTAAAAAATGCCACAAAGATGTTAATATTGTAATATTTAGTTATAAGTTTCTTATAGAAGTTTATAACTTGTAAGATTTGGCATGGTTATGGTAGAGATACTTTATTGTTAAGATTGAAAACAATAAGAAACTGATGAAGTCATAACTGCTGCAATGTTCTACAGATATGATGAAATTTTCAACGGCGTGGTACTTGCATATGAAGTGACTATTCAAAGTAGAACTGCAAAGATTCTTCCAGGTTTGGTCCCACATTTTGGAGTGAAAGTGAAGGCTACTTTCTTGATCTTCTCCCCAAGACCAAATATGTTACTAGGTATACATTTCTTGTTATATATAGGTTGCAAATTATCTTTACCTAGCTTCTTTCTAAGAGAACTAAGCCTCCTGTACGATTCCAATAATTTTTTGTTAATTGATCTTTGGTATGACTTGTAAGTTTTTTTTATCCTACTATATATTTTTCATCCTGTAGAATAAAAATATTTGATAAAACTTGACATCGATATGGTAAGATAAACGGTTAATGGCTGTGATGGAAATTTTGTATCTTTAACGGTTTATAGTGTAGGAGACTAGAACAGGATGGTAAAATAACTGTTCACATAATTTTAGAACAAAGAATTAATCTTTCGTGAAATTGGTCGGGTATTAATATGCTTACTGATACTTTTTATCAAATAGAAGAATCGGAGGTTACTCTTAGCAAATTGATATTTCTCGTGCAAATGCCATTCCTTTATCTTAATATGTCGTAGAGATAAATGCAGTTTCTTATAAGCAAATTGTGTTTACCTTACCTTTTCATCTATTCTAGGGGAACTTGAAGGTTGCTCTCTCGTTAAATGAGCTTCACTGCATGACCAAAAGGTAGGTCTATGGTCTACTAATCCGTGACTTGCCTTCAAGGCTTTATGACATGGATTTTTCTGTCTCATAGATAGCTTGGTTAGAAATAAAATTTGGCACCAACGTGGAAGCATGTTGATAACAGATAATAAAACTGTCAATTCTTTTGTGGAGACATTTCTTGCTCCATAGCCGACTCATTCGAATAGGAAAAGCCACAAATGATGTTGGAAGTTCCTTCCCATTTCTCCATGGCACTTGTGCTTTTTCCCCCTCTACAGGATGCTACTTGTCATAAATCAAATTGGCTATTTTATCTACTTATAGGTAATTTGGTCAACATATTTCATTGCCTTCTCACCTTGTTTTTTGGATACTAATGATGGTGCTTTAGTCTAAGATCTCTATGTCACTCAAAGTTCCCAGTTCATAAGTATACTGATTTCTTATAAGGTCATTGGTAGCCAATTACAAAATCCAGAGTTTTGTTTGGATGACATTATTGTTCCCATGTCAATTTGTGGCAGCTTGTTGGCAAAGTTCAACTGTGCATTTGCAATCATCTCACCCTTTCATCATGGCTTGGACACTTAAACATCTAAAGGCCAAAAGTTTGTGTTTGTTCAATTTACATATCCACCAATTGGTCATGTTTTGCACGTGTGATGGGCTTGCTTGATGGGGGTGCATTCATAATATACCTGAAGTTAAGTTTCGGTTAATTTGATTATTTACAATTTATCACCAAGTTGTCGTGTCCATGTATAATCTCCATATGTTTCTCTTCATGTGCTGTGTTTGTTTGCTTGTATTGTGCATGCATGTCAACATGCACACACAATCATCAAACTCACATTGATATCTCTGTATGGGTTATCACTCGCCAGTAGGTTGACAGATAAATTAGTTGCACATGTGGGTGTGGTCATGTATTTTGTGATCCCAAAATATTTGAAGAGGCTTGAATGATGAACAGACATGCTGTTATTTATAGGTATTTATGATATCGTTTGCGTGTCTAGTAAGACCACACATATGACCAAGTAAAAGCACATCCATAATCGAATCAATTTAATAATTCACATAAACTTTGTTGGTTGTCTCTGTTAATAAGTGCTTGTTCCATCACTTATATTGAAGAAAGTAGCAATATTCAATCATAGCTAAGCAAATCTTCATGCTTGATTAAACAACCACACTCACTGCATCCTTCTGTGACAAGTAAACTGAGCTAGTGGGAGTGAAATGTTCTTGGCTCTATAATCGCTTATGCAACATGTAACCTATATCGCAAGGACACAGATATCATTCAACACGATATGCACACGGAGACATGAGTCATGGGCACAGTACACTGCACAAACAAACTTGTTTATGTTCATGATAAAGGAATATAATTTACTTGTATATCTATAACAAAAGTTTTTTGTGGGTTAATTTTTTTAACTGTCTTGGTAATTCTGCTTTGCCTATATATTGGTTCTTTACGAGAGACGCTTATTACAGAAGGAAAGGTCGTTAAGCTGGGAAAGGAATCTATCCATGTTGTTGTACTTGGCTTTTGTTCAGTAGCCATCATGTTGGAAGACATCCGTGAAGAGTTCAAGTATAAAATAGTAAGAACTTTTTTGTTTTGTTTTTGTGTTCTGCATTTTGAAAATGCCTAAACTTTTCTTACATTTACATTTGTTTTCCCGTAGAAAGATGGTCAAGGAGTTTTCTCTAGCAGATCCCACAAGAGACACATTATTAAAGTAGGAAGCATGGTTCGGTTCTCAGTTAAAAGGTGAGGTTCAAATCACAGGAAATCATGTTTGTTTAAATTACATTTGAGGTTAAAATCCTTCTGACTTCTTAATGTTAAAAGTAAAAGTTCATTACATTTCAGATTTAATTGGATGTTGCAGTTCCTATCCTAGTAAATAAGCTAAAAGTATTGACACATCATTGCTAAAGAAAGTAAACACATTTTAAGAATTAATCATTTTGGACATCGAACTGATTATTATTTCTATGGTAATGAGTATTAGCATACAGTGTAATATTTGTCTAGACTCTACGCATTTTATTGATTTATATTGTGAAGAGAGGCGTGCCTCGGGCGTGAGTCTCACGAGGCTCATGCCTTAACGCCTCAATGTAGGCGAAGCAAGACTCCCTTCATATTGCGCACACCTCAAAACTCTTTTTTGTGTTTGGTTGCCAGTAAATGGAAATGCATGCAACATATGTTGCACCATTTGCATCAATTCCAATGCGTGGTTTGATGTAAATGGTGGAATTGGTGCAACAAACTGTGGCATCATTTCCTCCAACTACCACAACAAATGTTGCGGTCAAAATAGCCACAACTCCACTTACGACAACGTTTGCAACACCAATTACATAATTTTGAATGTTTCTATTTATTCAATTATATAATGACACACTCAAACAATGGATTTATATTTACCACAACAAAAGTTGCATCCATGTATACTAATTACATCGTTCCAAACAATGGATTTGTGAGTCTCACAACATCATTTCTATGCAACCAAACAATGGATTTGCAACACAACTTACAACAACAAATACTAAATGCAACATATGTTGCATGTGATTTCTATTTACAGGCAACCAAACACTCCCTTAGCGAGGCTCAAGTCCATTTGAAGCGCGCCTAATACATATTCTATTTTATGTTATTTTTACTCTCTGTGTACAGTTACCATTGGATTTTCTTTGTGTGTAAAATTCGTACTTGGATAAGTCTTTAATCCCTTCTGTAAGAAATAATAATCATCATCATCCAAGCCTTTTTCTATTAGAACGGGTCGGCTATGGAGTAAAAGATAGCTCCATAAAAGATTTGACAAAGTTTTTATGACCAGTCTGTTGAACTTATGTTGCCTCTCTATGTTGGTACTAAATTCCTAGCTAAGTTAGCTACGAGCATGTGGGGGTCCTACAAGCCCAAGCGGTCAGTTGGCACATAGATGGACCTACCTTTATGTAGAAAAGGATGAGAACAAATAAAAGATGAAACTTCAATCAAAAGAACTAAGATGAAACCTTGAAGTCCTTTCATCTTCATTATCTGTCACGACTGTGACCTTCTCATCATTGTTCATGAAGCAACTCAATTAAATTCATTTTTCCCCCTCTTTGTTCTTCTCTTCTTGACCTCTTCTTCGACTTCAACCATTCTCTATTGTCAATTTTGGCTTGCGAAAAGAGTAATCTTTTAAAAGTAAGTACTTACATCCATTTTCTTTCTGTTGGATTCTTTTTACTGCTATTATAGTGAGTATGCTATTGCATATAGTTTGAGAATGAAACATAAAAGATGAACTAATCATATTATTGTGTAAAAAAGGGGAAAAAACAGTAAATAGACAATAATTTAGTGTTCATTTTCTTTATGTTTGTTATACATGATTTATTGATCGCTTTTACATTATTTGAATAAAGCTGTGCTTCACCTTTATTAGGCTCGTGCTTTTGCCTCATGCCTTGGTCTTGAACACCTTTTGCACCACGATGCACCTTTTATAACTGAGTTATAGTTTTCATTTGTAGTGAAATGTTATATTCTTGTTTATTTCGTTAGTGATACCCAGAATTTGAATAGATGAACCACTTATTCGAAAATTCAGATGCTGTGATATCCAGAATTTGAATAGCATAAAAATGAAGTGTAAATTATGAGTGCAAAGCATATGGTAAAGCACACATCCTCAATGTACAGTAATATATGTTAAATGCTCTATAAGTACAAGCTGTTTTGCACCTATATGAACAAGATACACAGGTGTAGAGAAAAACACAAGAATGGGATGTATATCTAACATAGATACATAATCGTACATATGCACGTGCATTGCACGTATTTTATAAATTATTATTAGGAAGACTAAAAGATTGCTAATATAATTATTCTATTTTTTATTATGACTGCTTCGGAAGACTAAAAAACATCTACCTTATTTTAAATTTATTATTATGTTAATATTATTATATTTATATTTTATACATGCATGCAAGACAAAGACTATTTAGGAAGACCAAAAGACAACTCCCGTAATTACCTAGCTGCCTATTAACTTTAATTAATCATTTTAATTAGTAAACATATGCAAGGGTATTTTTGGAATAAAAGCTTTACGGCGAAGCCTAACTTTTCTTATTATATAGTAGTATAGATACAGTACAACACCAATTCTGGAGTGTTCATGCTTACTGAAGTACAAGTGGACCTTCAAGTATTGACTTTTACACTAACAAATCTCTTTGGGATTGTGATTCCTTCACTCTTTGGCGTAATGTGTGATACAATTAAATGCAATTACTTATAGCAAATTGTATCATTTTACCTCTTTGTCTAGACTCTTTAGAGTGTAGTGGAACTTGGAGGTTGCTCCTTGGTTGCATGAGCTAAACTGTAATCCAAAAGGTAGGTCGATGTATCTACCAACTAGCCACCTAGGTTTTATGGCATGACCCTCTCATGCTCATTGCTACCTTGGCTATGAATTGACACTAAAATAGAGGGTTGATGTCAGGTCGACAGTCGGTCATAAAACTTTGTCAAATCATGTATGGAGTTTTCTTATGCTCCATAGCCAATCCCATACTGATGGGAGAAAGGCTTGGATGAAGATGATGCCACTAATAAATCTGTGTTATTGGCTGCTTTTCAAGTTTTGTAAATGGTGAACCCAGACGACTCAACCTGTAGTTGGGCTGGGTTTGGATTGAGAATTTTTTTTATCTAGCTAGGCCTGATTTATGAAATGCCAACACGGTTTTAAATTGGTTCACGTTTCTTTGACCCTTTCGAGTTCCTGACCCTGACCAAGACGAACCTTCTGACCCATCAATAATATCTTACACTTATGGTCATATGGCCAGTGTTCATGGAGCTTGATTGGTGGCTAATGTTATTCAGGTGGGCTATTTTATATAGTAAAGTTAGGGTTTCTCCTCAATCTGAAGCCTTCCTCACTGTCTTCTCCAAGGCTTTGCTGAAGTCATCTCCTCAACTTCTCTAGAATTCCTTGGGAAGCTGGGGTACCGGATTAAAACACAGCATTCTTGTGTGATTTTTTTTTCTCTTCTCGTATCCGCTTTGATTATGTATGATGTGTATTTATGGTTTGTACATCATCCTGTCTCTACTGTCACCTTTTTTGACTCCTTTATGGTCTCTTTATTTTTTAATTGGTGAGATTTTTTGTTATCCTTTGCCGATGGAAAAAGGATAGTTTGTGAGAGCATTAAGGTCTAGATGTAGGTCTCACTTTCTGCTCTCTGATGTTATAAATGAAAACCCTAATGTTTTATATCAACTTCGGAATTGGTTTTCTTTATGATTTTCTTATATAAAATATTTTTATACAAGAATATTCCGAACTATAATTCTCAGTATCAAACTTATTATTACCTTTAGTTCCTTTTCAACAACAAAATTTATTTTCCTATTGTTTGTGCCTTGTATTTCAAATCTAGGCTCAGATCTCAAAGATCTAAAGGACCCAAGCTATTCCTATTTTCAAACAACTTGACCCAAGGTAGCCAACATGACTCAAGAAGGATACTAACCTGGCTGCTGCAAATTGGGTAGGTTGGTCAAGCTTGTGGTCAACCCTAATTTAATCTGTGGAAAGGGAGCCTAACTCGATCCTAACTGCACTACCTGCAAATTGTGCAGGTTGTCCTGGTTTTTGGGCCAATCCAGGTTCAGTAAATTAGGGTTGACCACAACCTAGACTAACATGCCCAATTTGCACAAGTAGACCAGACCAACTTGCAAATTTATGTTGATCAATACTGAATCTGGCTTTATGTTCTTCCACAGTTTGATCAGCTGTTTTCTTTGTGAACCATTAGCTTTTACCTTCAGTAACCAAAGAGCCATATTTAGTGAGTGAAATTTAGAAAGAACTCATTTTATCGATATGAATAAGACTTGAGTAGCCTTGGTACATTTATAGGAGCAAGTCATGACATCCTCCTTTAGTACCTCGTGTAACCAGATTGTCCCCCAAGAAGACGAAGTAACCACCGGTAGAACGAAAATCATCAACTGATTCTGCAAAATGAGCATATGCAAAGGCTATGGGCGACAATGTAGAAGGTCTTTAGAGAAGGTCTTGTCCATGAGCTCCCTCTATATAGCGTATAATCCTTTCAACATTTTAAAGATAGAGAGGCCAAAGGATTATGCATATACATATACTAGCTTACCCTACTCACAACGTAGGCAATGCATGAACGACTAACCATAATAATATAAGATAAATAGCTTTCCGACTAGTTGTCTATAACGTCCGGGATCAGATAGAGGAGGATTTGGAGCTCAGTCGGGATAGCTTGACCGTCGATCTATAGGTGTCTACTGGTGTGCAACCTAGGAATCCTATCTCAGATAAAAGGTCCAACTCATATTTGCAATGAGAAAGCTGCAATCGTCAGGAAATTCGTACCTCAATACCAAGAGAGTATTTCAATGGTCCAAGGTCCTTTGTGTGAAATGAGAGACTAAGTGATCTTTCACCTTGGAAATACCAGCAAAATCATCTACAGTGATGATGTCATCCATATAAACAAGTAAAATGACTGTGCCATAAGACCTCTTAAATAAGGACGTATTTGAGCTGCTACGAGTAAACCCAATCTGCTGCAAGAATCTACTGAATTTGTCAAACCATGCACGTGGTGACTGCCTCAGACCATACATGGACTTCTTTAGGAGACAAACCATAGACTTACCCGGTTGCTGAAAGAGTGGAGGTTGTTGCATAAAAAAGTCTTTAAAATATTTTCGTTGAGGAAGGCATTTTTTACATCTAAGTGATAAAGAGACAAATTCCTGAAAATTGCTATAGATAAAAGAACTTGAGCAAAGGTTAATTAGCAACAAGTGTAAAGGAGCTGCTACGAGTAAACCCAATCTGCTGCAAGAATCTACTGAATTTGTCGAACCATGCACGTGGTGACTATTACGCCCCGACTCGGAATCATCCGAATCATCGTCCTCGCAGGGGGCGTGATGCAGCACGAGCCTGGAGTTGCGCTCGTGCAAGGCAAGATGACAAGTTCTCAAATGGTTATCTTTTGATTTGATATTAACAACGAAGAAAAACAGAGTATACGAAACAATTCTCTTTATTGATATTCGAAACTGAGATTACAAAGGCTTTCGATAGCCTAACAATATATGCCAGATTGGCTACAACACTCAGGTTCTCTCTTGCCCACAAAGGATTTCACCGTTCCATACATCATGCCTTCTATATCCCGGCTAGGGGTGTGCATCGGTCGGTGGTCGACCTATTTGGTCACAACCGAAGTCGAACCGAAGTTAATCGGTTTGAAAATAATCACAGTCGAACCAAACCAACTAATTGATTGGTTCGGTTTTGAAACCGACCGACTTGGTTCGGTTTGGATCGGTTCGGCTGATCAGTTTTGCTCAGGCAAAAAACTTCAACTATATAAAGTGTTTCACAAAATAAATCCTAACCATCTTTTGTTTGGAAGATGTTTGTATGAGATTCCAAAATGGACAATAATCTTCTAAATAGATCACTTGCATAATGAATTTCTTCCACAAATCCAAAATGATTCTCGAAAATAAACTATAATCCTAATAGATCTATGAATTGAAGATGGAAAATAAACAAACAATGAGATGGATAGGTTGGACCGGATATAAACCTAACTTTAGGTTGTTACTAACTAGGTTCGGTTTGGTTCGGTTTTAAGCGGTTTTTGAAATGACCAAACCGTGAACCGAACCAAATCGGTCGGTTTTTTAAATGGTCAAGTCGAACCAATCCGATCGGACCATCGGTTCGGTTAAAAACCGACCGATTCGATTTGGTTTGGTTCGATTTGGTCGGTTTGGTTCAAATATGCACACCCCTAATTCCGGCCGCATCAATCCTGTTGCATATCCGAGCGTCAATGCGATCGCACGCTTCAATACGCTTCGGCATTCCAAGTCTCAACGCGTTCAAGCGACGCTTCGCCGCGAGCAATCCATTCCCTGCACCCTGCATGAAGCTGGTGGGGGATCAGTACGTTCGTCCTCGCATGTACTGATGCAAAGACCTTCTTTCCAAACCGACATTTTAGTATTTATGTTGAATCATGCAACTTAGCTTATGATCTTGCTATATTCTCCTTAGGGTCGATTTCATGGCATCTTCGAAAACGTAAAGCATGTTATCGAATTGAATAGGCAAGCAAACAAGCAATCTCGTGTTTGATTCGTGGCGCGACTTCTTACCAAGTCGACGCACTCGTCCTTGCACCGATGCAAGGTGAATACGTCCCATTCCTTCCCAGTCATGTTATAAGTGCATCTCTAAGCAGGATCTACGTGTGGGACGTATACGCGCCTACACTTTCAACCCATTGTTCCTTAGCTATATGAAGGTCTTGGCGTATCCGCGCCGGAATGGACTAAAGGAGTTCCTTACTTTCTTTTCTTCCCTTCTTTTCTCGAATTCGTTTGGGTAGCCCGGGGTTTCACGGGTTGGGTTGCTATCCCAAACAACCGAAACGTTACAGCTGCATACCATCATTTGCGGCTTTTTTCCCATCTATAAGCGAGTGCTACTCGTCTTAAGGATGTGCGCCTATCAAAGATACACATTCCCTCCTAGGCCAAACGGTTTCGGGGCGCTCCGACACTTAACCGTTCGAGAGAACACCCGTGCACGGGAGATTATTACATTTTAATCTCAAGTCCATCCCATTCGACCATGCAACGCCCTTATTATTCAAACAACCAAGCATAGTCTTGAGTCCGAGACTCAGACTTTGTCATCTCGTATTTCTTCCGTTAACTTTCTATGTTTCTTATGTTTCATACTTCGTTTCATTGTTCAATGGCATCATGCCTCAACTCAATGTTCGTCAACCGAACGACCCGAAGGTCCCGAACACCTTTCGAGGCATTATGTCATATCCGACAGTTCCGTCACATTCATGCTACAACTGTATTCTTTCTCAACGAAGCCATCTTTTATGATCTCGTGCACGTAGGCACGTTTCGACCGTATTTTCATGTTCTATGTCTTAGTGTTCAATGTCCGTGGCTTGCGCGCTAGGGCGCTCGCCTATTGTCTTTCAATGTTCTAGCCTTCTAACTCGTGCGCGAAGGCACGGTATGGTTCATGCACTAAGGTACTCGCCGAATACAGTTATCCCATGTTCTTACGGCTTGCGCAATGTTCTAAAAATCGTTACGCGGGGACGGTGCGCCAAGAGCCCGCCTAGCGCCTAGGGCGCCTAGGCGCCGAACTTTTTTTTTTTTTAATATATATATATAGGTAACATATATATATATGTATGTATGTCATATATAACAGAACTCAAGCTTGACAAGTTGGTTAGCCTGTGGGTTTAAGTTAAGTGTTTATTTGTGAAGGACGGGTTCGAACTCTGTGTTTGCAGAGTTCAGTTTTTTTTTTCTTTTTTTTTTCTTTTTCCTTTTTCCTTTTCCTTTTCCTTTTCCTTTTCCTTTGCTTCCCTTTCCTTTTCCTTTGCTTTCCTTCTCCGGTCCCTCTCTACTCTCTCCTCTCCTCCCTCTCCCAACACCGCCTCCACCACCACCGCCTCCACCACCACCACCACCACCGCCTCCACACCGCCTCCACCAGCTCCACCACCACCACCACCACCGCCTCCACCAGCTCCTCCACCGCCTCCACCACCACCGCCGCCTCCACCAGCTCCACCACCGGCTCCACCACCGCCGCCGCCTCCACCACCACCAGCAGCTCCACCACCGGCTCCACCACCACCGCCGCCGCCTCCACCGCCGCCTCCACCACCAGCTCCACCACCGGCTCCACCACCACCGGCTTCACCACCGGTAAGTTTTCGTTTTTTTTTTTGATTTTTTTTTGATATTTTAAAATAGGGGTCGCCTAGGCCGCCTAGGCCCGCCTAGGGCCTCTAGCGCCTAGGCCGGCTGCCTAGGCCCTTTTCGGTGCGGCCAGGGGCCGCCTAGCGTCTAGGCGCCGCCTAGGCGGCCGCCTAGGCCGATTTTAGAACACTGGCTTGCGCACCGAGGCGCTCGCCTTTGCGATATCCAATGTTCCATAGCGACTCGTGCATTCGATGCACGTTTCATTTCGATTGTACTAACTTAGTGTTCGACACACTATGATTTATCTTCCGATCGGACCAAGCCCGTGGCGTCGATAGGTTAACTTAGCATACAATGATATATTTTGACTTATCGCATGAAGAAGTAAAAAGAAGAGTCAATCCTCCCACCTTGAGTCAATACGTCTTGTCGTTTCGCCGAGCCGATGCGGCTCGATTTCATAACTTCGTTGCACGGCCACTCTCCTGACTTAGCCATTCGAGCACTTCGTGCTTCATTGAATTATACGTCCGATTTGGCTTACCGTGCCCAAGTCTCAGTCCGTCGCAAGGCGTCGATTTGGTTTCGCGGATCCCTTACTGAATAAGGCAAAAGATCGACCTCTAACATTTTCGCGTAAACGTATAGCCTGCACATGAAACCAACTAATATCAATACTTGCATCGATTTGGACTTGCGCCTTGGTCGATTCGATTTCATAGAATCTTCGAGCCGATTCAACGCACTTATCCTTCGGGGCAACGTGGCGCTTCGCATCGATTCACTCGATGCATTCTTTCGGGACAAGGCAACTCTTCGCATCGACTTAGTTCGATGCGTTGTTCGGGACAACGTAACTCGTATCGATTCGCATCGATACATTTCATTCAGTCAACGCGACTCGTTGAGTCAACGCCTCAGCGTAATGCGCCGTGCGGAGCGGGGCATTACAGTGACTGCCTCAGACCATACATGGACTTCTTTAGGAGACAAACCATAGACTTACCCGGTTGCTGAAAGAGTGGAGGTTGTTGCATAAAAAAGTCTTCAAAATATTTTCGTTAAGGCATTTTTTACATCTAAGTGATAAGAGACAAATTCTTGAAAATTGCTAAAGATAGAAGAACTTGAGCAAAGGTTAATTAGCAACAAGTGTAAAGTTTTCAACATAATCCAATACATACTGTTGGGTAGAGCTTTTAACTACTGATCAAATTTTGAATCAATCAATCGAGCCATCTAGATTTTGCTTAATAAATACAAACTTATAATTGGCCATCTTTTTATCGAAGGGTAAGTTTACAAAATTTCAAGTTTGATTAGAGTGCAGTGTATCAAGTTTCTCAACCATAGCTACATGCGAATCTGGATGCTGAACTGCTTCATGAACAGAGGAATGAAGGGTGATGGCATCCAAAGAATAAACAAATTGACGAACATATCGAGTCAATTGGTGATAAGAAATGAAGTGAGATTTATGATCAGCATTGGTACAAGAGCTTTTACCCTTGCGTAGAGCAATAGGAAGGGATAACCCTTCATCTGAAGTGAGAGGAGGTATAGGAGCAGAAGGCCACACTGGAGTAGTTGTAGAAGAATCATTAGTGACCCAACCAGATGATAATGCTTGCTGGTTGGTGGTAAGAGGACTCTTAGTACCCGTAAAAGGGGGGTGCTGGTGAAAAAACAAGGCGTAAATAATACGCTCTTTTTTGACCTTCTCCCTGATCTTCCAACAAGTTGCTTAGTTTAGCTGCTCTTCGACTTTCGAGAACAGAGAACCACTTGCACAAAGAGAAAGACGTTAAGTCCATACTAGGCCCTTTGGTGTCTCTTTGACTCTCTATATGCCAACAAGGAAATCACATGAGAAACGTGTGGTGGGGAGATTAGCGAAGCTAATGATCGACATAATCTCAAATAATGGTGGATATACTCTCACGGAATCAAAATGGCAGCCTCAACTTATGTTGATGTAGCGGTTACTATAAATAACCAAAGAACAAACCAAGGCCGGCTCCACGTATCTCTGGTATAGGAGTAATAGGTACATGTGGATGAATGATCTTGTCTCGACGCTGTACACTTGGGGAAAGGGAACTAGAAACCTAGTCGTAAGAAGAACATGAGAGACGAGTGTATCAAAGGACATAGGAAGGTACGATAGGAACATAAATGGTGGAAGATGGAGATGCAGATGGTATAACGGAGGTGAAGTAGGCATGGTCTTCTACAAATGTAACATCACAAGAGACGATTCTCTTCGAGGTAGTGGAATCAAAACAACATACCCTTATGTGTTCGAGAATAACCA
>JANAVB010033710.1:0-60664 GCA_029216955.1 Iris pallida | reverse complement strand
CTTGGGTTTGGTTCGAGTCTAGTTTGACTAGTTTAGCGCAACCTGGTCTCCTAAAAAGTCACAATCTAATTAATAAATAATTAAATCGTTTATAGGGATTAAGTCGCAACTCTGACTAGTTAATAATCTTATATATATATATATATATATATATATATATATATCCTTTAAAATTTTGAGAACGAAATTTTTTCAAGGTGGTTAGATTTGTAAGCCCACTTACCGAATTTTAAAATTTTATTTTATTTTATTTTATCTTTAAATAATTTCTAGTTCAAAAAAAATTCTTATTTTTAAATTCTATTATAGATATTTTTGAAAGGAAAGGAGATTTGCCAAATTTATTTGTGAAGAGATTTTATTTTAAAAAAATATTTCTAGAATTATTTGTTTTAATATTGTCATTTATTCTTACGATTTACAAAATATGTTTCAAGATACTTTTGATAATATTGAGTATTATTTTTAAAGTCTTATTTTTACAAAGTATTAAATTTAGATTTGGCTAATATATTTTTAAATATTAGTAATAAAATCTAGTATTATTTTTAAATCATTTTGGATTAATTTTGATTACTTTAGAATTTATTGGATTCAATATTTATTTAAATCTATGGAAGATTTGTTCCATAAATCTTATTCCTTCCCTAATTAGGGAACCTCATTTCATATATAAAGGGGAGCCCTCCCTTTATTTTTTTTCCTCCAAAATTCCTACAACCAAAAATCATCATCATCGCAATCTCATCGTGTCGTCCACCATGTTCGTGGCCATATTCCCTTTCTACTATTTTTAGTACAATTAAACATCAGTCGTGTTCGACAATCCCAGACACGAACTCTAAATTTCTTTGCCGTGTCAGACAACCCCGACACATCCAATCCCTAATTCCCAAATCCCTAACCTAATTCCTAACCCTAATTTCCTATCTTCGTGTCCATGTGTCCAAGGACACAGAGATACTACGTGTCTTGTCCGTGTCGTGCCGCCGCTGCCTCTTCCGGCAACCCTCGTCGTTCCGTTCCTCGACCTTCCCTCCTTGGCAGCACCGTGTCCAAGCTCTCCGCGACACCACCGCTTCTCCTCCTCTCCGTTCTTCACTTCGCCCGCCCAGCAGAACCACCGTATGCCGACCCGACCCTATCCCGACAGCCACCGTTTCCCTGTCCATACCTTCGTCGCCACCACCATGACCACCCAAAATATCAACAGAAGACAAAACCCTAACCCTTATTTGTGGACACCACCTTCACCACGCAACTCCACGAACCCATAGATCGTCGCCACCGACTCATTCACAATCGCCCCCAACAACACAGTCAACCACCAACCACGCCACCCATCACCACCATGACAATCATCATCATCATCATGACCACCATCAGTTCGACCCTTACCTCGGTCGAGTGCCTCGCCGCCAGCTCCTCGTCTCCTTTCGACTTTGTGTCTCTACCACCATCGATCTCTACTTGAGCGCCACCCCCATCAGCGCCGACGGCCGATTCACTGACCGGCCACGACCCACCGCTAGCTTGATCCACTCAATGTCGCCATCAGCCCCGCGAACGTTCGTCACCGACAAGCCAAGCGCCATCCTCCCGACGAGTCTCTACCACCGAGACCGATGTGCTCGTCCGTGTCAACGCCAACCTTGCCCTCTCCGTCGTTCCTCGTGAGCCACCCTATCCGTCGAGCTGTCTTCCCAATGTAAGTTGCCCCTCCCGTTCGATTTTTCCTCTTCCATCAATCTCTGCGTGTTTTTCCCTTTCTTTCTCTAATCCTTGTCTCTCTTTCCTAAACTAAAGAGCAGCAGCAACTGCTAATTTTTGTTATGTTTTTTATTTTTTATTTGTTTTATTATCAATATATATAGCAATATGAGTGGTATATATATGTAGTATAATACTATTATGGATATTATTGTTATTAATAATTTTGAGTATTACATGAAAATATCTATGTTAATATTTTTTAAGTATATTTATGAAAAAAATAATATTACATTATATATTTTTTGGTATTTATGGCATATAGTTTTAACCTAAAAAAGAGAGGTGTATATGAAAAAAGTAGGATTTTTTTTTACGAGTATAATGAAATAGATTTCGAGTATTCTAAATAAATTTCATATATAAACTATAGGTATTTTCTAATTGGATTTTCTTCATAAAGTAGTTTTTTTAATGTACTTTATATGTTAATGGGATTTACTATATATATATATATATATATATATATATATATATATATATATATATATATATATATATATATATATATGTATTTTTAATATACATATATATATATGTATTTTTAATATACAAAGTGTATTTTAATAAGGGATTATTAATAAATATTTTTATACCTATACCAATATTTTCTTAACCTTGAGTTTTATCTTTTAATTAACTTTTAATCAAACTTTTTTTATTAATCTAATTATGACCGTGACTAATCCTATTTTTCTATCTTCTTTCAAAATTTGGACATCTTCATATCGACCCTAGGCTAATCGGACTATTCCAGACCCAATGACACGGTCTGTTCTACCGTTAGATGCCGTCTTGCATACTTTTGACAACTACGACTATTATGTGCCAACATGATCAAGTCACACAATAACTGGAACTTAATTGAGGCAAGTACACTATTTCTTTATGTTCTTATTACATTATACAGTTATCTTTTATTGTGTTTTATTGAGTATCCAGTTGAGACACGATTGTGACACGATAGGACTTATTGCATCATTGCTCGTATTTATTGATTGTTTAGTGTCAGAAAAAAATGCCAGTAGATATGTGAACAAAGCCCAATAATTATTATTGTGGATAGCCAAGTCATACACCTCATGTATGGGTTAGTCATACCTTTTTTTATTGTGGTAGCCATCTATGATGTGCCGTATTAACCCAAGCCATTCACTTGTCGAAAAGTATTTCAAAGCATTATCGATTTTACTTGTACATGTTTATTCCTAGTGGTCTTACATGTTATTTCTAGTTGTTTTTTATACATGTTTATTATTTTTAGTTCATATACATGTTTCGTTTATTCTCTATTGCATCTCTACTTGTCTAGCTTATTTTGTATTAAGTTACATAAATGCAATAGGGTTGTACTTTGCTCCTTTTCTGACTGGATCGTTGCATGTGACTTAGCATGCTTCCTACTTTTGCGCTAAGGACCATACAAAGGAGATAAAGGTCTTGGAGGACGACCGTATATTCTAGATGAGATAGTTCTTTTATTTTTAGCGGGTTTGTTCCCAAACAAAAATTATTTTTGTTGTATTATTGGATTTGTAAATAAAATAGTTATTGTGAATGAGCAATTAGATATAATTTTGTTGTATTTGAGATTGACATTGAGACCAAGACAGCGTACTACCGTCGATGTTGCGGCGTAGGCTGGTCTTGGCTACGTACTCGTATTCCGAAAAGCGGGAGCGGATCGTGACTGTTATCGAGTCATAATAGTAACAGTGTAGTAGAACAAGTCATCATCCTATAACCAAATACGGACTTCCATATACCAAGATGTAATCTAGTACCGGATCTACTAGTAATGTAAGTGTCATGTGAACATGTTCTAGGGTCTGATGTACTCGTAACGATTCATCCCGGAATGCATTATAAATATCTAATATCGATACCCGATGACACTATCGTCCATCGGCACCCGAATGTGATTCGGATGCGAGGTACCGAACACAGCCCTAAGGTGATACATTAACATAAATAGAACAAATATTTAAGAGTTAAAAATGGAAACTGAAGTATAAGAATGGCAAGGTACACTTGCCTGGCTCCCGATGCTGGTGAGAAGAAACTGATCCAACACCCAAGGCTGTAGAGTCCAGAAATCCTAGAGAATAATTAACTAATTAACTTATATATTCATTTGTAAAAGAAGAAGGGTTATTAATATTACCTATCAAATAACGCTAACGGATAAGCTAACTTGTTATATTATTAATATAAAAGGTTAATTAACTAATTGTTATTAGGAGCTTATTTAACCCTCATTAAGCTACTCTCATGCCTAAAGAGAAATGCAAAGGTGAGCTCACAACTCCAATATAGTGTAACAGAGCAATTAAATGCACCAATTTCTTGTCTATTCATCACTACATACTCAAGTTTATTTAGAGTCTTTCCTATTGTCCCACTTCATTCCACAGGAGGTCACACCTATATACAACTTCCTTCCAATCATTTGGCTAATGTGGCTCTAGTTCCTCTATATAGCCCGTCATGGTTCGTTGCTTGCCATTGATTTTCCTCTTCATCTGTCACGACCCGCACCCGGATATTCGGACACGAGTACATGAGCCACGCCCAGCCTACGCTGCAGTATCGATGGTAGAACGCTATCAAGTACCCAGCAAAATATTTAAACAGTTTTATGATCTACTAGAATATCATGTACTCAAATCACATACAGCTAAGGAAGAAATGAATGAAAGACAACAATGGAATCTAATAAATGATCAAACATATCAAGAAATGTATCGGAGACATATCCAATGAAAAAGACATATCTAGAAAAGAATATAGCCTAGAGATCTCAAAAGGTCAACTCACTATCCAAGAGAACGTCGAGATCTGTCATCATGAAGTCCAGAGTGTGGGGCATAACATTACCTAAAAATAGTTATCCAGTCAGGATTGGAACGAACACATCACTAGCAACAGTTCCTAATAAATTATAAAGACTATGTTACAGTAAATAGAGAGAATATACGAGAATAAGTAAAGTGTACATGAAAGTAATATGGCATGGTAAAACTATAAAATATAGCAAGGAAGAGTAAAACAGGTTATATCATGTACAAGAGTCAAGAATCTATACTAGCTATGTGAGTAAGTACTAGCTTCGACATGTGGCCGACTTGAAAACTTGCACAAGGTCTACTGGCTTGGTTAATCATAAGTGAGATGTATGATTAACACTCATAAGGAACTAATACATGCACAATGAGGGTATTAACCACATCTATACTACTACTCTCGCCCCCGACTGATACAGTGGATCCAACCATGACACGTTATGACATAGATTCTCGGAGAAGGTCGCAAGCCTTCACAGGAATCGTGTCTATATAATGCACAAGAAACAAGGATAAGACTTGCACAAGATATACCAAGAAATACAAAGAATAACATCTCATGATGGGATCCAGACAGATACCAATTTGTCTGACCAACGTGGTAAGGAATCAAGGATATCTACACTAAATACACGAAACATAGAAAATAACATAAACGAAAAATTATCAGAGAATGTACTCGCCTCAATTTAGTTGGGGTTGACATGCACGACAAGAACGTGTCGACACAAAATAGGTACCGATGCTATGCTCCAAAATATAGTCCCCAAATAATGACACGGACGGTTCTAACGAGTCCAGAATACTCCTAATAGCCCAGTTTGGTTTGGTATGAAGAAGTCCAGGTTCAGAGTTGGCACGAATATCGAGATAGAAGAGAAGTCCATGATCATGAAATAGGAAACGACTATATTAGTCATGATTTATGATTTGAAAGGGGAAGGCATAACTATTTACATATAACTATTTGGAAAATATTTAGAAACTAATTTATTATTAATAAAAATATTTGAAATAATATTTGAAGATATTTATTTGACTAACTCCTTAATTAGCAAATTTGATTTATAGGTAATACATGTATATTCTAATTAGAAAAATACTATATTAATATTTTAGATAATTATTTGAAAATCAAGATAATCAATTTAGGCCAAAACCCTTAACTTTGTCAAGTATAATTTTTTTAGGTTAAAAACCATATTAAAAATACCATAATAATATAATAAGATATATAGGCCTCGAGCCCCAATTTGAAATTACTTGTAGGCCCCATGGCCAAATATAATATTTTTGGTCACAATATAAAATTTTGAAATTATTTACTATGTATACATTAAAATAATAATATTTTTGGTCACAATATAAATTTTTGAAATTATTTACTATGTACACATTAAAATAACAATACTAACATTTAAAATGATAATACTAATCATAATACTAAAAATAATACCAATATATTATTAGCTAACAATACATATATTTATATAGTGATATTATATTAATCTCACTGATATTTTACTATTCTGGTATTGTATACATTATGTATATAAATACGTATATACTATATTTGTAATTATGCAAATTATTCCTGGACTAGGGGCCCATCCCATAATCACGGCCTAAAAGCCCAAAGAATATATAACATTCTCTTAGCAGCCCAAACAGGCCCGGCCCAATCCAATCTTTTCCTTCCATGATCTGCTATTCTCTCAGAGAGAGGAACATAGCTTACTCGAAAAAAAATGGGAAAGGAAAAAAGAAGGGTCGACGAGGGGATACAAGAAGGGGTAGAAGATAAGGAAGAGAGTGAAAGAGTGAGGGGGGAAAGCTCATCCAGGCGGCCGACGCTCAATGCTGTCGAGGGGGTCCAGCATCTGGGAGGCATTGTTCAGGGTGCGCGGTGGCGCGGAGCTGCATCCAGGCGGCCGATCTGGCAGAGGCGACGAAATCGACGGGATGGAGAAGTGCGACGGAGCCGTTGGGAAGATTCGCGCGGTTCAACGACGTGGGAGGCAGCGGACGCGAGGAGACATGGTCGAAAAAGGACGGTAAAGGTCTCCCTCTCATCTCTGGATTTGGTCGCGTGGGTTGCGGTAGAGGTCGGGGACGAGTGGTCGGGATGGGTTGATGAAGACGGTGATGGTGGTGGTGGTTCTCATTGTGGTTGTGGTTCTCATGGTGATGGTGGTGGTAGGTCGAGGGATCTGCTCCAGATATAAAGGGAGAAGCCGGATTGGTGGTAGAGAATGGGGAGGTGGCCAGAAGGAGGAAGCGGGTGGTCAGAAAAGGATGATGATAGTGGCGGCTATGGTGGATTCTGGATCCGATTGAGGGGTGTCGGGGCAGTAGATGGTTAGTCGTGAAAGAGTGGCTGGACAGGGAGTCGAGATGGGTGTGTCAATGTACCATCTCGAACACGGGGTCAATTTGTGTCTCGTTGTGTCAGACACAGGATACAAAAATGTAAATGTAAAAGAAATAGAATAAGATAAATGGACACAAACACGATTCACTTTAAAATGTATTGGGAAGTATGAATGAGGAATGGGAGTCCCCATTAAATAATGGTGAGACATGCTCCCAAACATGTGAGAGGAAGCTTCCAAGAAGCTCTCCCCAAAAGATTTTTCATGAATTGGGCCAATAGCCCAATAAAACCAAATCCAAAGAAAACCCTTCATTTATAATCAATAATTAAATAAAAGTATTTTTTACGTAATTAAATCTTGGCCCAAAATAATAGATATTATAGGTAAATTTTAATGAGCTCAAGATCATATATAAATTAAGTTTCAAATATAATATTTATTACTCTTTAGGCCTTTAGGCCCCCATCAGTTGAAATCCAATAATCCTAATGGCTAATACAAGTTTTTAAAGTATATATATATATATATATATATATATATATATATATATATATATATATATATATATATATATATATATATAAATTAAGAAATTCGAAATAACGTATTTTATTTTATTAGGCTATATAAGTCCAAAACTATATGATTTTTAATAAACCATTTTCGAAAGCCAATAACCTTATAACAAAATTCCATATCGCGATCGATAATACATATCATATAACTAATTCAAGTTTATGATTTTTAATCTACGAAAAATATAGAAAGTAAAATTTTTAAAAAATTTGAAAAATTCCTGAATTCGGTCCAAGGGGGTTACAAAACTACCCTCCTTAAAGAAATTTTGTTCTCGAAATTTAAGATCGACGGGGTCAATTGAAGATTCAAGTATAGTCAGAATTTTAGGCACGATCATGAAGAATGATATGTCTAGCACGATATAGAATAATCAGATTAAAATTTCTTACGCACGACTAAGGATAAGGTCGAAGTATAGTCAAATCAATTAGGCACAATTTAGAATGAAAATTCAAGTTATTTAGGCACGATTTCGAGTTAGGGCTAATAAAACTAATATATGTTTGGTTATGATCAAGGTAAGATCATATTTGAGTATAGCACGATCGATAGAATCTAGGCTTGAAAAAATCAAAGTTAAAATCACACAGGCACGATCGAAGTCAAGACTTGGTATGACCAAGGATAAAATTTGGTACGATCAAGATTCGAAGTTAAAGTGATCGAAATCTAATGAACACAATTAATTAAATCGTGAATAACAATCTGAGCTCGGATGTGATTAGAAATTTGGGAATGATTTAAAAATCACTTAGACATGATCAAAATCCAATTTCTCGCATGACTAAGTTCGTAATCAAACCATATATTATGATCAAGGATAAAAAATTTAGGCAGGATTAGGGAGGAGCAATACGTATAGTCATGATCGTTAGAAATCACGATCATTG
This sequence comes from Iris pallida, assembly GCA_029216955.1. Classification (NCBI taxonomy): domain Eukaryota; kingdom Viridiplantae; phylum Streptophyta; class Magnoliopsida; order Asparagales; family Iridaceae; genus Iris; species Iris pallida. The sequence continues at coordinate 52,207 of JANAVB010033710.1, read as the reverse complement.
GAATCAAGGTCGCTTAGGCATGTAAGGTCATCTAGGCATGACTAACCAACAAGTTTAGACATAATCAAGAATAGTAGTAAGTCTAATCATGATTGGAACATGACTCAGATATTACTAAGAATTTGGTCAAAGTTTAGGCATGAGCAAAATAGGATTGAAGTCTAAGCACGATCGGGATTAAATGCACCGAGTATGGTCAAGAATCAAGAACCTTGGCATGATAAGATTTTCAAAATAGATTGATTGCGAACAAGTGGACCAAAATCAAGTGTTATTAAAATTTAGGAAATGATTCGAGGGTAAGGAAATCAAATCTCTTTTACTAAGATAGGAAAAATCTAAGGATAGGATTTTTCAGAAGGAAAGTCATGGTAATCATCTCTTTCTACTTCCACTACTACCAAGATCATCTAATCGTCATTTCTCAATTATGCTTTTTTCTTACAAGCTCGGATATACCACTACCAATAATCAGGACCTCTAATCATGAAGATCAACTTTCCTATAACTACTGTAAGGCATTAGACCTTCATTCCTAAGGCACTAGTCATGAACATATTCTTGTTATAACTCCTCGATTTCCTTTTTTTTCAACTTAATCATCTTGAAAAATCTAAGTAGACCTTGTCTTCAATTTGGATCTGAAATCCCTGAATCAAGATTTATAAAATTTTTGAACACTGTTCAAATTTATACCCCTCGTATTACTGAAATATAATGTCACTTCCATACAAAAAATTTTTATTCAACTTCCACTTATCCTTCAATCTTATATCTTCAATGTTACCCTTCTTAAAATTTAGAAGTCCTATAAAAATCTCTAAAGTGTCCTATAATTCCAAAAATTTGTGTTTTACCAGTTCTTAGTCATTCTTCCAACAATCCTATACTCAATTTCGTAACACCTCTGCATGTAGTTAAAATCTCTTCTCCAATGTGCCTGAAATTTCTAGATTCAATATCCTAGCCTTTATCCGATAATAAAATATCCAAGAATCAGTAACTTAAAAACATCCAAGTTTTCTCAAATCAAATCACCCTTGAATATCCTCATTAGTTTTCCAACTCCAATAGATCTATAGTTCTTACCATTTTATGTATAATCCACTGCTATTCTTTCTTGAAACCTTCCTACGTTCCCTTTTACATGAAGTAACCCATACCCTAAATAATTCTCTAAGTATAACCATCTCCAAGCTGTTAATATTAGTCTCCTCCAACCTCTCCATAGACAATTCCACATTGAATGGTATAAAATGGGCCGATTTGGTCAATCTGTCAACGATGACACAAATTGTAGCTTTCCCTTCTAGCGAGCGTGGAAGACTGAAAACAAAATCCATCGTGATATGTTCCCACTTCCACTCGAGGATCGGTAATAGTTGAAGCAACCCTTCTGGTCTCTGCCTTTCGGCTTTGACCTGCTGGCATACTAGACATCTAGCAACGAAACGTGCCACCTCTCACTTCATACCATACCACCACACGTGATCCCTTAGATCCTTGTACATCTTGTTGGATCTTGGATGCATAGTATACTGAGAACGATGTGCCTCCTGCATGACTTCTTCCCATATATCACTACTAGGCACACACAACCTAGTGTCGTGCCTCAATGAGCCATCCTATGCGAGGGATAAATCATCTAGCAATCCAGCCCGTACTTGTGCTCTAATAGCCCTCAGATTTTAGTCTTTTTGCGGATCTTGTCCATCAGTCCAGACTGAATCAGTATAGCTATCATCTATATCTCTATTCCCGGAATGAGAATCTCCATGCCCAGACTCTCCAAATCCACTAATAAGTGACGGTCTCGAGTTAACCACATAGCTACTGGGTACCTACTCAAAGCATATGCAACTAGATTGGCTTTCCCTAGATGATACCATAGAACAATATCAAAGTTGCTCATCAGCTCCAGCCATATGCGTTGTCTCATGTTCAACTCTTTTTGTGTAAAGACGTATTTTAAGCTTTTGTGGTCAGTAAAAATTTCCACTTGCTCTCCGTACAAGTAGTGTCTCCACAGATTCAAAGAGAAGATCACGGATGCCAACTCTAGGTCATGGGTGAGATAGTTTTTCTCCTGCAGCTGCAACTGTCAGGATGCATATTCTATCACTCTCTTATTTTGCTCCATAACACATCCCAGCCCCTTACCCGAAGTATCACTGTAAATGGAAAAAACCACCTGATCCTGATGGCAACATCAATATAGGAGCTGCCTTCAACCTCTTCTTTAGCTCGTCGAACGCAGCCTGGCAGTCCTCTATCAACATGAACTCTATGTCCTTCCAAATGAGCCTAGTTATCGGCTTTGCGATCCGAGCGATGTACTGTACGAACTTCCTGTAGTACCCCGCCAATCATAAGAAGCTTCGAATCTCTGCCATAGTAGTCGGAGTAGTCCAAGATTTCACAGCAGCAATCTTCTTTGGATCAATGGATATACCGTCTCTTGTCACCACTTGTCCAAGGAATTCTACATTGTCCAAGAAAAACTTGCATTTCGAGAGCTTTCCATAGAGCTTCTCTTTCCTGAGGGTCTCTAGCACGATCCTCAGATGCTCCTCATGTCCTTCCGGTGTCTTCGAATAGATCAGTATATCATTGATAAACAGCACCACGAACTTGTCAAGGTATGGATGGAATACCTTGTTCATCAAATTTATTAAGACTGTCGGGACATTAGTTAACCCAAACGACATCACCCTGAACTCATACTGGACATATTTGGTCTGAAAGACGGTCTTCGGTATATCCTCCTCCTTCACTTTCAACTGATGGTAGCCCGACCTCAAATCAATCTTTAAGAATACCTGTGCACCGCTCAACCGATTGAAGAGATCGCCAATCCTCGGCAACCGGTACTTGTTCTTAATGGTGAGATTATTCAAGGCCCGATAGTCTATACACATCCACACCGTCCCATCTTTTTTTGGCATAAATAGAACCGGGTCGCCCCATAGCGACGTAGTCGACCTGATGAATCCCTTCTCTAGCAATTCGTCGAGATGCTTCTTCAACTCTCTTACCTCCTTGTTATTGATCCGGTACACATGCTGCTCCACTGCTCCCCTAACAAATTTGAATACAGACTCTCTGGGAGGTCTAAATACGATGCATCCTCGACGGCAGTCTATACTGGCATGATTCCTATTCAACCAATCCATTTCGAGAACAATATCGAAACTCGAAAGTGGAATTACGAGTAGATCGCCTCACAATTCTCTATCTCCCAAGGTGATACGTTGCCCAACGCAAATACCCTTGACTAGGATAATGCCTCTGTCCGTCATAATTTTGTAATTACTATCTAAGGGCTTAGATACTATGTTATGCTTAAATATAAAGCTACAGAAATAAAACTATAGGATGCACCAGAATTAAATAGAGCTATAGCCGAAAAAGAATCATGAAGTATGGAAAAATAAAACAAGGTATAAGATCTGATCACACTTCTATTTAGTACTTCCATGTCCTGACACGATATACGAGAAAGAAGACATAGCATGTGAAGGAAATATGAAGTGCCACCGTGTAACAAGCGTGTCAAGAATCAAGCATTATACAACTAGACAGTATGATATAGTAATTAACAATATTGGAAAAAAATAATAAATGTACTTGTCTAGTGTCTTGAGCTGCTTACAATATTACAGCAGTCTTGGCATCGTAGAAAGGGTGCCACCAAAATATCACAAAGACATTAGCAAGCAGTCTTGGCATCGTAGAAAGGATGCCCCCAAAATATTATAACAGTCTTGGCATGCTAGAAAGGATGCCACCAAAATATCACAAACACATTAGCCGACAGTTTTTGGCATCCTAGAAACAAAGGCAGTAGTCTTCGCATCCTTAATTCTTATTATTTTCCAATATGAAGCTATCCAACCATTCTCTTTAAAATTCCTCTGGCAAACCTATGAACTTCGTTGCCTCAAAACTATTCTTGCAAAGATAATTATAGGTTGCCTTAAGCACATGAGCCTCATAGCACTTTAAAGCAAATAGTTTTGTACCCATCTTTTCAATTGGGGTCATGAACCCCGTATTAAGTGCGCTTGCATGGTAGAAACATGATTGACCAAGTTGAATATGGCTTCACTAGCCACGTCTGTCTCTCTACGATATTTTTCTTTCGACGATTTGGAAGATTGGTACATCCCAACCTTTTCTTGTGAGACACTTTAAGAAGCATCATGATCGATATAGTCGTCTCTTGGTCCCCATTTTGTACAATTATCTTTTGCATTATCTCCTCTAGTGTGGTCATCCACACAAGCAATACGTAGCAAATCGTAGTTCCTAATCAGAGTGTTAATCCATAGTACTAGTCTTGATTTGGCTTATGCAAATAAAAAATTAGGACACAATCATTAGTGGTCAAAATACACAACTAAACATATATAGTACTAAACATGTTTACTTTCTTAAGGTCCTCGTGACTTTCTTCTTCCAAAATTATCATCTTGAGTTCGTCATCCCATGCCGCACTCGACAAATCTTTTGCCTTCATAACTAGTAACCATTTCACCTTCCATCCATGCTTATGATTAATAACATTGCTAACACTATAAGAAGTACCAAACTTTTTATTGACTTGTTTGGCAACAAGTTGGTAGGAACTACTTCTAAAAGCTTTATCACACGTTTTCCCTCTTCCGCTTCTTTTGTAAGAATCTTAAGGAGCTCGTCCGTGTGTTCATCCTCCCAATATATGTTGGGTGTTCCCATTCCTTATCTTTGGACATTCTTACCCTTATGTGTCACATGCTTCTTTTGTTCTTTTAGGAGGAGAATCGACTTGGTGATCAACATGTGGAGAATGTTGATACTTTCCTTTAGCTTGGGGATTTGAACCTTCGCTAAGAATGTGTACGAATATGTATCCATGAAAGGATCTATACTGAATCCCTAATTAGTGTCTGGCATTGGGTTTACTATAGGATGTATTGGACTCGGGGGTGTCACCCTATCTTGCCCCGCTTTTTGTTTTATATCTTTCCCTTGACTATTCGTACTTGCTCCAAATGACCTCCTATTCAATTGAGCGGGTGTAAAAGGACTACCCGCATATGTTTGAAAGTGTCGATAGTTTGGAAAGTTATCTTCCATCTTACCTGTTCACATTTATAGATTGAAAGTTGTTGAGACATGATGACTATTTGCATAATTTAGCTGTAATTAAAAACATGATACAAATAGAGAGTAGTGTAATTCAAAAAATAGCCCATTCAAAAAAATAGCCCTTGGTAGCAACTTAATCTTAGAAAGCAAGTACATAAGTCATTCAAATTATACTTCTACACTACCATTTCCAGTAGAGTAATCATGCCACATGTGTTTTGTAATTTGATCACGCATGTTTTTTCAAACCTTCTTAGCAGTTCGTTGGACTTGTGTACTATTATGGAAGAATTGTTCATATTGGAACAAATTTTCTTCGACCGCTTCCCCCTCAAAGTCAGTCGTGTCATCCACAACTAACTCGTCTTTAGGGTCAACTCCAAGAATGTAGTTGTGTAAAACACAACATATATGCTCGTACAATATCAACCTGTATAGGAAAGTCATGAAAAAAATTCTCTCCTAGAATACACCACCATTTCCTGAGGGTAGCAAAGGCACATTCGATTTTACTACGCAATTTTGAATGCCTATAGTTGAACAGTTTCATTGCATTGGTAGGATGACGATCCTTCTTAGGATTGAATTAGTAGTACCTAACTCCACTATAAGGAGCAATAAAACCAGGCATTGTGGTGTAGCCAGCATCAACCATGTAGTACTTTTCTACAAAATTTTCATATTAATTCATTCTTATACATGAAAAGCAACATTCATAAATGGGAAACTAAAATATTTGAATGGTTCAAAATATTTATCTTTTATGACTTTAGGCCATGTGGAGATGGCCTAGAAAGGGCATCCTTTAAAACTGTCATGTCATTGGCACAACCTTCGCACCCGGCCAGGATATACGTGAACATCTTTTTGGGAGTACAAGCAGCTAACACATTTTGTGTTATTTGTTTTCTACCCCTAAACCTCGCTACTATAGAGGCTGGGAGGGTAGCCTGGACGTAGGTGCCATCTATCATCCCTACGCAATCCTATATTTCAATAAAATGCATCGTTAACGTCTAGTACTACTAGATTACATTTAGAATAGGACTTTCATTGAATTAACTTTACCTCAAAGTACGAAAACCATTCCGCTGAATTTCTTATCTCTAATGGAGTTTCAGAACCGGGTTGCTCCATAAATCGTCCTTGAATGCTACAGATTGCACCTAGAACTTTATTAAAATACCTAAAAACTATTTCTACAGACCAAATAAATTCAATGCCACATACTCTATTTTTGTACTTGTGTCCCAATATGTAAATGAATCGGGCAAGTTGTTCCTCTACATAAACATATCTTGTATCATACAGCGACCCATTGAAACGAAAAATATGTGCTACACCGTAGAAAGCAACATTACTCATTTGTAGAAGCATGAAAACTATAGGGTTCATGCAGTTTACAAATTGCTGCACAGCCAAACAGATTCATATGAAGGAAAGCCGTATGACTGTTCAATGACATATGTGGCCCGTCGACAAACAGCTGTGGAAGGAAGATATGCGGCCAAGAGGAGCAGTTCGACTGATAAAGCTGACAAGTCCTGTCAAAACATGATAGTTCTGACACTTTGATAATAAGAGATAAGACGTGAGACGTCGCCCAAAAGCAGGGTTCGTACGCCTCCATGCAGCCAAAAGAGTGTCATCTAAGCCGCATGAACCTCATGCGGCTCAGCTTATGCAGCCCCAAAGTTTCTAAACTTCATGTAGCCAAGAGTAACCGTGATCCAAGCCGCATGAGTCTCATACGACCCCACATGATCAAAGACTGAGAAAACCATACGCAACAGGATACGTGGCAATTTGACCAAGTCCTTAACTACCCAGATTTTCTACAACAAAATCCCAACAAATCGACAGATGGCAACCAAAAAGCGGGTCTTCGTGTGCTCATCAGCCACGTGGTAGCAAGCCGTCTATGCGATTTAATATACATTCTATTATAAATAGTAGGGTGGCACGCCCCTACAAAAGGCTGGCAACCTTCAAGAGAAAAGTAATTTCTTCATGAGCTAGAGACTGCATCAGATAGTCCACGGAGTAAGGCAGAGTTGATAGCACTTTCTCGAGCCTCCACCGCCACCTCCTAGAATCAAAGCTAAACAATTATACTTAGATTGTTTCCTAGGATTTTTTTCTAGGCTTTCTTTTGTACAAGCGAGTTTGCAATCAATTTTAGTGTTCCGCAATACCTGTCTTTGATTTTTTATGGCAAACACGATGGCGACTCTGCTGGGGACTTCCTTCTCTTCCGATGAGAAGTTGGTGATGCCAATCTGACGCGTCCAAGCTCAGCTCTACGTAGCAAATGCTTGTGGTTTGCTTCGACCAACAAGCCTTCGAAGAATTGCTTTCTGAAGTGAGTGCCAGCCCGTCTCAGAAGCGATCTAACCCAAGGAGGACTCGCAAGGCGTCGATGTGCAAAACTGTTGCCCCCGACCAAGTACTCGAAGAAGCTCCTTCTGCTGCCCCGGTGACCAAAGCTCTCCTGCAACTTTACTTTCGACCACAGAGGACCCCACTGTCCCCAAAACAAGCAGAGGAAAACACTACGATGCTGAGTTTTTTAGGGCACAAGGAAACTCCATGCGGATAAAGAAGAAGCCGCATAGAGGAGATCGACAGTCTGTCCATGCGGCAGCCAACTATGGCCGCAGGCAGACGACTCATGCGGCAGCCAACTCTGGCCGCAGGAAAATGATCCATGCGACAGCCAACGCTAGCCGCAAGAAGATGGTCCATGTGACAACCAATCTTGGCCTCAAACAGGACGTCTCATGCGGCGCTATCAAAAGCTCTGTGTTCGACCGCCTCTCATGCGGGACCGATGCCATGCGGCTCACTAAAATGTGGGTGTATCAATCTGGACTTCTTTTACTACGCACCTTTGGGTGCTAAGTCAAAAAATTCTAGGCCAGTGCGGGCCCAACCAGCCCAGTTAACTGTCTAAGTCGCTGACTATCAGCAGGCCCCGTTGACTGTTACACGGGCTCCTGACGGAAAGTTGTACAGAACCTCCCGCGTCCAGTCCCCCAGGGCTAACGGACAGGGTGGGTCTTTAAAGTCTCCCTCTAAAGATCCAGAGCAAGTACTTTTACTAGCCACGGATCAGGGAACAAACATGATGCCTAAGCACCCGTGCGCTCGGGATTCCCGAGTTCACAAGTTTGGTGCAAAGGTGAAGCAGCTTCCTACCAACTTATGTGACGTGATTACTCACAAACGCAAGACGGCAGCGTCAGCATGTAATAAGTCCCTCTCGGGGCCTCGTTGCACCCAAGTCATCATCAACTGCTGCTGTAACAAATCAGCAGCACCTGAAGATCGACAGTTAGTTTTCCAACGACTGCAGCTGCCGGCACCTGTCCGACAACAACTCAAGAAATATGTGCAAATTCCAGGGGATGAGGAGTTTTCTTTCGCCTCATGTAATTCAACTCAAAATGTTCCTCCAGGCAAGGGAGGAAAGAAGATAGGCTCTTCCAGCCTGGCCATCTCGACCAGTATTGCAAGGAGACCCTCATTTGGGGGATTTCCATCAACCACAGGGGGTTTCTATTTAGGCACTCGATCCAAAAAGAAGCTTCTGGCACCCGGGGGTGCACCTTCGGCTTCCTTAAGAGTAGATGAAGCTGGGGGTAGCAGTCCCCTCAACGTATGCGATAATCCGGTGTACCAATAGTATATACAGGGGGTAGAGATCCTCCAGAACTCTGCAACAGACTCAGATTTCCCTGAGGGCCACCACCCTCACCAAGATGATGCGGCTTTCTGCACAGGGGGTAGCACCCCTTCCGAGTCAGAGAAAGATAATATTTCGACATTCTCTGACGATTTCTCTATACAAGGGTACGACACCGAGAGTACCTCTGCCACAATCCCTTCCACCTCTACCCACGTGAGGACAGTCTTTATGGTTGACGATGATCATGAAGTGCCTTCCGACCGACAATAGCTAGAAGTGCTGGAAGCCATGCTCTTGTCCTTGGTCAAGTCCGTAGACGAGATCAAAGCCGCCTTGCCAACTCAACCTACAAGGACACCCGGACAAATAAGCTTAGGACCCGCAGTCAATGCGGACTCCAACACGACTGCCCCTCCTTTGGGTGATGATCCCTTAGCATCATCCGTTCCTTCAGCTGTAGATGAAGCCAAGGAGGCAATAAGGGAAGTCCAGGAGCTTCGGCCAATGTTCAATGCCCGAGATTCCTCTCGGGATCTCAAAATACGGCAGCCATATCCCGTTGCATGGAGAGACGTATATTTTCTACCGTGGTACAAACCATTCTATATCAATTCCTATGATGGGAAGACCTCTGCTAGTCGGTACATGACTTACTTTGAGGTCACAACCGACCACTTGCCGCATAGTGATGCCATCCTTACATGATTATTTATCGGAGTATTAGAGGGGATAGTTCAACTGGTACCGCAACCTTCCCGACAACTGCATTCACTCTTTTGACAGCTTCAGACACATATTTCTGGAAAGATTTTACGAAGTGGGGCATGACGTAACGATGTCGTCTCTCATGGACATCATTCAGGGAGAGAGGGAGCTAACGAGGAACTACATCGAGCGGTTCCGCCAAACCACAATGAGATTGCCCCAAGGAAATCCTGAGAGCTCCTTGATTGAAATCTGTCAGAAAAACCTGCTCCCTGCAATTAGCCTCTGAATGGGCGACAATCAGTTCAGGGATTGGACAACTTTCATCATAAGCGCTACCAACGCAGAGGCAAAATTGAAGAAAGCTCGCCAGTTGGGATTACACATCCCAGATGGAGAAGATAAGGGCAGACGTCCTGGGTCCATCTCTAGTAACAGCAATAGTGGTGCCACCACTAACCGGGACAACAAAGGCAAGCATGCCATGGTCGCTGATGCGACTCCGAAGCCCGAACAAAAAACAGGCGGAAGGATCCTGGCCAAAGGTCAATTACTCATTTGAAGATAGTCTTGTCAAATCTATCTTCGATATGCTCTTGCAAGGGGGTAGGATCCAGCTCCCGCCCCCAAGGTGCGAGCCCAAAGCAGCAGAAATGGAGGGCCCAAAATACTTTCACTTCCACAGCTATGTCCATTATTCCACTCATGACTGCTTCCAATTGAAGCGGTACATTCAGAGTCTTATAGACTCAAAAGCTTTGTCGATAGACTTTGAAGAGGTTACCGTGGCGGCGAACATGGTGTCTATTCAGTTTGGCGACTTTCCTCCGACAAGTACTCCAAACGGGGTCATACCTGTCCCTCGGGCAACGATGGAGGTTACTAATCTTTCACCCGTCTGGGCCAAACATCGGGATTGCTACCTCTCACCACATCACGAGGAGAGATCATGTGGGTGCATCCAGATTTGGTGCCCGAAGTTACCCAGGGGTGTCATCTCCTACCAGCAAAAAGAAGGGCAAGAAGTCTAGAGCCTGCCACACAATTTCAGTCGAAGCTGAAGAAGCCGCAGATGCTGTTACCCGGTTTGGAGCACAAGTCCATCCCGGACGTGATAGTCTAGTTGAAGATTCTCAGTCGGCAACGTCGCCTCCCTCTGATATTCCAAGACCATCTCAGCCTCCATTGGCGGACAAATCCAAGACAAAGAAAACCTGCTTCGACAGGCCACTCCGCAATGATGTACCTCAGAGACTGGAGAGACCTTACAACTTTGACATATTGGCTCAATTACCTAATACGCCAGTAAAGTTATTAATGTACGAGCTCTTAAGGATCTCCAAGGATCTTCGTGTCGCATTAAGCGAAGCACTCCAGAATGTTGATGCCTACTTAGCTCAGGTCAAGCCTCCAGGGAAGACCCGCAAGTAGATCTACAGGGCGGCGATAACACAGATGCAATGCCCAATATCATATTTACTCCGCAGGACATATTGATCAAGTCCAATTTGCATGATCGTCCCTTGTACTACACTGGGTACATAGGCAACATCAAGGTGGATCGAATGTATATCGACCCTGGCTCGTCAATAAGCATCAACCCGAAAAGCCTGTTCCAACTTCTTGGCAGCCCTATGCATCAGCTAGCGGCGACCAACACTGCCATTAGCGGTTTTAACTTGGAAAGAAGCTATCCCCTAGGGAAAATCCGGTTGAAGTGCCAGATTGGTGACCTGAAGACGGAGGTTACCTGCTACGTCATAGATGCAGACACCTTCTACAACATCCTCCTGGTACGTCCATGGATACCTGACTATATGATCGTGCCAACCACCCTTCACCAGTGTTTCAAGTACGTCAGTAAGCACAGTTTCGTGAAAACTGAATTCGTCGACATTGATCCCTTCAAAGGGGTTCAACTTATTACTCTTCGGAGGCTTGTCTATATGACGAATCCAGGAAACATATAACGGACGAACTAGAAGCCATCACAGGGCCAGAAGAACCCTTGAAAATTCGTCTCCAAGCCCGTAAACCGGGCAGGGCCTCACCCTTTGTCGCAACCTTGCATAAATAGGTGCTCGGTTCTCCTGCCATACTTACGGAGTTAGAACCTATGGTCATCTGTCTCCCGAGATCCAGCCAAGAGCCAAAATCTGTCATAGGACCAATTGTGATCCGGCTGCCAAAGTCCAATCAAAGGCAACAGGAAGATGCAAGGCCTTCTGTAGCACCGATAGCAATCTGATTGCCAAAATCTATTCCAAGGCGACCAGAAGACACAAAATCCCTTGTCGAGCCCATTGTCATTCGTCTTCCCATGACGAGTCAGCAGCCAAGTGTCGATCCAACACCCTCAGGCAAATCAATACCTCAAGCAGAACCCTTGGTGGTCAAGTTGCCCAGGACAGCATCCCGACCTCTAAGCTCGCAGGGGGTAGCCAAAGAGGACGAAGAACTCGCCAAATACGTGGTTACACAGGTGGATAGCCCCTCCTCTGATGATGTAATCCCTATGGATAAAATTTCTTATTTCATCATTAAGAGGCTGCCGTTAGACTATTCTGAGTATGATAAGCCTAATCTAACATATGCCGTACGGGACTGCCTAGACGTTAGCCTGCATACGAGGGTGACACCCGTCTATATCCCAAATCAACTTGCTCCCATAAAAGGTGCTTACTTCCCGGTCCCAGACAGAAGAGGATGCGATTACACAATCATCTTTGACTGAAAAGAAGGTCCTCAATCTTTTACGCCACAAGAGTCCGACCTCGGATCCGACGATGGAAGACTACCGCTCTACTTGTATAGTCCTCAATCCAAGTACTTCATGCAAAATTAGGGGTACAACATGGAGGCTACCCTGGGTCTAAATTATGGCAGTGGCCGACGATTGCTTCTACAGCCGCCGGCACCGGCAGGGAAGCCTCAGGATCATTATCATAGATCTAGACACAGCCTCGGGTATGTTACTCCACCAACAACGTCCGAAAGTTCTGACAAAGAATGCGAGTGGCACTCTCATTCATCCGAGTCACCCATTTATGACTCTGATAGCAGTATTAGAGATATATTCAGACATACATTATCTGCGAATTTGACGTTCGCTGATTTCGAAGAAGAAGACGAAGACCTACTTGAACCACTTGAGTTGGAGCTATGGGTCCAGCAACTAGATGCACAATGGGAGAAACGCTTTGAACTTTGCGATCCTCCTACTGAAGAAGAGGTTATGTAAGTTAACCTCGGCGATGAATCCTCTCCAAAGCCAATCTTCGTCAGTAAAAGTCTGACAGACGACGAGCGGGAGTCGTTGTTACAACTCGTCAGATAATACATCGACGTCTTTGCCTGGAGCTATGAAGACATGCCAGGGCTAAACCCCGAGATTGCACTCCATAAGCTCAACATTTATCCAGACACAAAACCAGTCAAGCAACAGCAGCGACAATTTTGTTCAGACATCATGAATTACATCGAAGCAAAAGTGAACAAGCTTATAGCTAGCGGTTTCATCCGTAAAGAGCAGCACCCAGACTGGGTAGCCAACGTAGTACCAGTTATCAAGAAGAACGGGAAAATCCGAATCTGCATCGATTTTCATAATCTGAATGCAACATGCCCTAAGGATGAATTCCCTCTTCCGATCACCGATATAATGATCGATAATACGTGTGGCTTCGAGCGCATGTCCTTTATGGATGGCTTTTCAGAATACAATCAAATTAAGATGTCTCCTGATGATGAGAAGCATACATCATTCCAAACACCGATCGGCATATATTGTTAAACGGTCATGCCCTTTGGCCTGAAGAACGCCGGTGCTATATATCAACTAGCTATGAGTGTCATCTTCAGAGATCATTTGTGCAAGACGGTGGAGTATTACGTAGATGACATCGCCGTCAAAAGCCGCTCAAAAAATGATCATTTACATGACTTGAGAACAGTGTTCGACCTTATGCGGGCACACAACCTGAAGATGAATCCTACCAAGTCTTTTCTAGGGGTGTCTAGCGGAAAGTTCTGGGGCTTTGTCATTACTTTCCAGGGAATTCACATAGATCCCGACAAAACTAAAGCAATCCTGGAGATGAATCCACCAAAGAACCTCCGCAAACTCTGCGACCTTCAGGGAAGACTAGCCTATATCAGGAGGTTTATATCTAACCTCTCAGGGCGATGCCAATCCTTCACCCAACTCATGAGGAAAGGTGTCTCTTTTGTATGGAACGAGGAATGTCAGCGTGCTTTTGATGATATTAAGAAGTACCTGATGAACCCGCCAGTTCAGGTAGCCCCAGTCGTCGGAAAGCCCTTCATGTTCTATGTACGGGCGATGGAACACTCCCTAGGTGCTCTGCTAGCACAGAATAATGATGCGGGACATGAACAAGCCATTTACTATCTCAACCGGATGATGATAGGACAGGAACATAGGTACACCACCGTGAAGAAGGAGTGCCTTGCCCTAGTGTTCGCTATCAAGAAAACACGATACTACGTGACAGGGTAGACCATCCATGTTGTTTTACGGGTTAATCCCCTCAGGGTTCTCATGACCAAGCCAGGCGCACTCAGTTCTCGTCTAGCCACCTGGGCGATACTATTATCCCCATACGACATAGTTTTTGTTTCGTAGAAGGCAATCAAAGCTCAAGCCCTGGCTGACTTCTTAGCAGCCCATCCAGGCTCAGAAACAGCCAGAATTTATGAAAAAATTCCTGATAAAGTCGTCACCCTCGAACATGACTTCACACGACGTCATTTGGCGAATGTTCTTCGACGGTGCTTCAAGAACGGTGCCATAAGGTGATATCGTCGCAGGAGTCGGGGTGGTATTAATTTCTTCCTATGGACTAGTAGTCAATCGGACGTATTCTCTTACAGAACCCTATTCGAACAACATAGCCAAATATAACGCTCTAGTCATTGGGATCCAACTCGCCAAAGAAGTGGGGATCAGATACCTGGAAGCATATGGTGACTCATAATTGGTTGTTAACCAAATCCGAGGTTCATACGAGGTTCGCAATGAGGACTTGATTCCCTATTAGCAGACAGCAATTTTCATTATTACAACCTTAGAGGGGTTCTTTATAGAGCACGTTCCTAGGCTTCAAAATATCAAAGTCGATGCCCTGGCAGGTCTTGCCGCTTCCTTGGCTCTCCCAACTAACACTCATCATCTAGTCGACATAATAGGCCATAAACTGGTCTGCCCTAGGAACAATCTTCAACTGGGTACGAGTTACTCCGCCCTTATAGCCAACGACATACAAGACTGGAGACGCCCGTTCATCGACTTTACGGTCTACAAAATTCTGCAAGAGAATGTGAAGGAAGCAACCTCAATCAGAAGACGCTCCTTCAGATTCTTCTACGATACAGAGACGAAAATGTTATATCGACGATCCTACGATGGGCTACTACTAAGATACATGTTAAATGCAGAAGCCAAAGATGCCCTACGTGAAGCTCATGACGGTACTTGTGGGGCTCACCAACCTGGCCCAAAATTATAAGATCGTCTTCGTCGGATGGGTTATCATTAGCCCATAATGGTCGCAGATGCAGTTGATTATGTAAAAAAGTGCAAGGCTTACCAGATCCATGCAGATTTTATACATCTGCCATCAGAATTCTTGCACCCGACAGTGGCCTCTTGGCCATTCGAAGCATAGGGAATGGATATTATTGGGCCAATCACCCCACCATCGTCTAGAGGGCATCGGTTCATATTTTTTTACTTGCAATCACCGATTACTTCTCCAAATGGACGGAAGCTGTTCCGTTGGCAGAGGTCAAGACATCGAATGTGATTAGCTTCATAAAATATCATGTCATCAACCATTTTGGACTGCTCCAGAGGATTATCCATGACAATGGTTCGTAGTTCGCAAGCCACGCTTTCTATCAATTTTGTGATAAGAATCGAATTCAGAACATGGCCTCGACAACATATAATCCCTCGGCCAATGGTCTGGCTGAAGCTTTCAACATAACCATAATCAAGCTCCTCAAAAAGTTCGTGACTGCAAATAAACGCGACTGGAATGAAAAGCTTGGTGAGTGCTTATGGGCGTATCGGATTATAATTCGGACGGCTACAGGAAATATACCGTTCTTTTTGGTTTATAGAAGCGAGGCAGTCCTCCCATTGGAGACTCAGATCCCCTTACTTCGAGTGGCCCTTACCTACCGGTTAACGGCGGACGATAACTACCGCCGGTGGCTACAAGAGTTGGAAGCATTAGATGGAAAGCGTTTGCAGGCTCAACAAAGCATAGAGCTCTACCAAGAGCGCATCTCCCAGGCTTTCAACAAAAAAGTCAAACAGAGAATATTTCAAGTTGGTGATCTTGTCTTGGCCATTCGTAGACCAATGGCCATGACTCACAAGACTCCCGGTAAATTCCAGCCTAAGTGGGAGGGTCCATTCATCATCGAGATTGTATTCTCCAACGGTATGTACCGTCTCGCAAAATAGAATGGAGACTTGGTCATGATGCCCATCAACGACAAGTTCTTCAAGAAATACTATGTCTAAACGACACCTTCCAACTACTTCTCAGATGGTGAGTTATATACCCTCTGGTATCGCTAAACTTACACTCCGACTTCAAATCTTCCAGATTGTTGAGTTATGTACCCTCAGGTTCCACTGAACTTATACTCTCTGACTACTCCGAATGAATCTATCCATTGGTCTTATCTATGAACTTCCTGCTCATAGCTTTTCTCTACCAAGAGTTTGCCTCAAAATCTATTACCCGCACCTCCAGTGCGCAAAAGGGTAATAGGTCCATAAAACTTATCTTAATCTATTACCCGCACTACCAGTGCACAGAAGGGTAATAGGTCCATATCCTAATCTATTACTCGCACCATCAGTGCACAAAAAGGGTAATAGGTCCACAAAATTCTTCAACGGGGAAAACAACCATGTCCATATTACCTCTGAGTTATTTTCCAGTCCATCACAAACAAATCACCCAATACATATAACTTCCACTTTGATAACACCTCTGAGTTGTTCTGTGTATCCCCATTTGGCCTACTCCTACCATGTCCTCATTACCTCTAAGTAGGAAGGCTTTGTTTTGACCCATATTTACCACGTCCTCATTACCTCTAAGTAAATATGTTAGTTTTCTCCCCAATTATTATCAGTACTCGCATCGCCAGTACACAAAAAATGGTAATAAGTCCATAAAATTATCCTAATCTATTACTCGTACCATCGGTGTACCAAAGAGTAGTAGGTCTACAAAATAGCATTCAAATCTATTTGCTCGCATTTCCAAATACACAAAAGGGCAATAGGTCCACAAAAATCCCCCAATGGGGTATCCGTTATTAAAACAAAAATATTGTATTAGGCCCTCTAGTACAAGCACCACAAAATACCATAAATAAAGAATGGAAGTGAACATGCCCTGCTACTCAAGATCTCTCTGCAGTTCGAAAAGCTTCCTGCGAATTGAAGACTCCCTATGGCTTTTTCATGCTTCTTATTCAAAGTATTCTAAATTTGAAATTTGAAAACTTTGAAGGGGGTCTTGTAGAAGCATAAAAATATAGGGTTCATGCAATTTACAAATTGCCGCATAGCCAAACAGGTCCGCATAAAGGAAATCTGCATGACTTCAATGACATATGTGGCCCGTCGACAAACAGCTGTGGAAGAAAGATATACGGCCAAGAGGAGCAGTTCGACTGATAAAGCTGACAAGTCCTGTCAAAACATGAAAGTTCTGACACTTCGACAAAAAGAGATAAGACATGAGACGTCGCAAAAAGCAGGGTTCGTACGCCTCCAAGCGGCCAAAAGAGTGTCATCTACGCCGTATGAACCTCATACGGGCTCAGCTTATGCGGCCTCAAAGTTTCTAAACTTCATGCAGCCAAGGGTAACTGTGATCCAAGCCGCATGTGTCTCATGCGACCCCACATGATCAAAGACTGAAAAAACCATATGCAACAGAACACGTGGCAATTTGACAAAGTCCTTAACTATCCAGATTTAGTGCAACAAAATTCCAACAAATCGACAGATGGCAACCAAAGAGCGGGTCTTCGCGTGCTCATCAGCCACGTGGCCGCAAGCCGTCTATGCGGCTCAATATACATTCTATTATAAATAGTAGGGTGCCACACCCCTGCAAAAGGCTGGCAACCTTCAAGAGAAAAGCAATTTCTTCACGAGCTAGAGACTGCATCAGATAGTCCACGGAGTAAGACAGAGTTGATAGCACTTTCCCGAGGCTCCACCGTCAGCCCCTAGAATCAAAACTAAACAATTGTACTTAGATTGTTTCATAGGATTTTTTTTTTCTAGGCTTTTTTTGTACAAGCGAGTTTGCAATCAATTTCAGTGTTCTGCAATACCTGTCCTTGATTTTAAACACTCATCCTTAGATAATTGACACAATTATTTGGTTATGCCGTCAAAATTCGATACATGTGTGCTTGCCTCCACTGTTCTCTAATTGGGGTTCCCTTGTAATGCCTTGCCGGTCATTATCCTCGATTTCTATTAGAGTCATAATTATAGTTATAATAGCAATTATATTGCAGCATTAAGTAATAATCGTTGGGGTTCGACAAATCTATCTACATAAATAAAAAAAAGAATCATAAATCTTCAAGCATTTGTATCATGTATTTCGCCACATATAACGAGTATCAACTCGTGTAATCATGCAAATTAAATTTCATGCAAATAAAACCAACATAAAATTATACTTTATTTCTCATGTAAATTATACTCGTATAATTATACTTTATTTCTCCTGTTAAATTTTGTAGATCTGGAAGAAAACTAATAAAAAAATAAGTCTCATGCAAATAATCACATATCTATAAATTCCTTGATTATTTTTTGTAGATCTTGTCTATACCGCAGAAATTAGGTAGATTTGAACCAGAAAATACCCATTATATAATTAGTATTTTGATAGATCTGGTCTATACCGCAAAAATCACAAGAAACCCAACAAAAATCTCTAGATTTGGTATGTAGAAGTAGATCTGAACATGATACAATGACAAAAAATTAATCTCCAATTTTTCTTACCCTATCACAGTGGTTGGAGGAAGAAGGTGACCAGATCTATGGAAGGGGAGAAGCCTATTTTTCTCCGGAACTCGCCTGCCAAAGTGAGGAGGGACGGAGACCTCCACCAGAGTTACTCCACATTTGTGATGTAGGTGGAATGTAACTCTGGGAGGGGACAAGACACTGTTGGGGGCTAGAGATTCCCCAATTTTTGCACACTCTTTTCCTCCAACCAAACACTAAAACTGTGAAAGTGGCGAGAGAGTTGCAGCAACTCTACTCAAAAGTTCCCACTTTCAAGATACCGCCTTTGAAACAAAACAGGCCCTAAACAAATCTAGCTGTGAAGTCTAGAACTATCAAAGGAAGATAACGTTTGGGGACATAGATGATAAACAGAGAGTTGTTCAGTTTCAACCGAATCGAACTGGTCAAAATCTAATAAGCCAAACTTCCAAAAAAATTAAAACAAAAACAAAATTAGCCATAACCGAAATCGAACTGGACCGATAATCGATACATTTTGTACTCGTTGTACTATTTTTATTATTTAATGGGCCACATCCGAAGTTGGGGTTATAGTTAAATTATATTAAAAGAAATCATTTTTATACATAATGTTGTCAAAATTGGACTCTAGAATAATATATAGAATTGTTGTTTTTAAATTATACACATTTTTATCATAAAATATGCATAAAATTTAGGATATTTGTACAATTGTGTAAGTCTAATTCGGTTTTTGTTTTTGACAGAAATCAAAAATCAAAATGGAAACCAAAATCGAATAATGATTTTAGCGTGTGTTTGATTACATGTTGGAAAATATGTGAAAATAATTAATTCCACTGAATTATTTTACTAGGAAATTTTATGGAAAAAATTCCACGAAATTAATTTGGGTGTTTGATTGTTGTTATTTTCCATAAAATAGTTCTTTTTCATGGAAATTGATATTTTTTTTATGGGCTGGGCCAATTTTATTTTCCACATTTTGGAGGAAAATATAAAAATGATAGATTTTTGGAAAATAATTCCATGGAAAATATATACTACCAAACAATACAGCTATAGGAAAATTGGTGATGGAAATATTTTCCATGGCCAATGGCACGGTGGTGTACCGATAAGTTCATTGGCACGATTGGGTAAGGTCCTAGAATCGAACCCCGACGGGAGTGGCTGGGTGGCGGTAGCCACGGCTCCCGGGCCAAGGCCGGCTGGGTGGCTTTTGTCCACGGGCTTTCGCTTTTTTTAAAAAACAAGAAAAAGAAATATTTTCCATGGAAAAAAAGCTCAATCAAATACTATCTTAGTATTTTCAAAACCAACTGAAACCAAAATATTTTCAAACCAAACCAAAGCACTTTTATTCTGTTCAGTTCGATTCGGTTCTTGTTGTAATTTCTTGATATGTTCTTGATAATCTTCTTGGCCATTTATAGCCTTACAGCCATTATTACAATGATGGAATATACTGTGGATATCCTGTGGCATATTTTGGCATACCAAATATGTCACAAGATATTCCAATCTACTAAACATGACATCCAACATACTAAATATTCCAACACTCCCCCTCAAGATAGGCAAAAAATATTCACTAAGCCCATCTTATCACATCCTCTAATCAAACTCACAGAGGGAAGCCCCTTGGTTAGTTCGTCTGCTACCTGGTCCCTGGTCGGAACGTGGCCAAGCTCCAGCAATCCTCTATCTAGCTTCTCTTTGATAAAGAACTTATCAATCTCGATATTTTTGGTCCTGTCATGTTGTACTGGATTGTTGCCGATACTAATAGCTGATTAGTTGTTACACCACGATTTTATCTTGGTTCCTTGATCCAGCTTCAGTTCTACTAGTATATTCTTCAACTATAGCAGTTCTGCAACTCCTAGGGCCATAGCTCTGTACTATGCTTCCGTTATCGATCTGGTTACCATGACTACTTCTTACTCCTCCAGGTGACTAGGTTGTCTCCTACGAATATGCAATATCCTGACGTAGACCTTCTGTCATTGGCACAGCTAGCCTAGTTAGAATTACAGTAGCCTTCAATGCTCATGTGATTATTCTTCTTGAACATCAGCCCCTTCCCGGGGGCATCCTTCAAGTACCTCAGAATCTGGTATACTGCATCCATATGACCCTTCTGTGGGTCGTGCATGTAGCGGTTCACCACACTCACTACAAAGCAGATATCAGGTCATGTATGGCTCAGATAGATCAACTTGTCCACCAGTCTCTGGTATCTGTCTCGATCAACTGGGTCTCCAGCCTCGGCCTTCAAATTGAACCTCTGGTCTCTGCAGGTTTACACCCCAACATCCTTGTCTCTGTAAGAAGGTCCAGTGCATACTTTCTCTGAGAAAGAACAATCCTCTTTCCGTCTTGAACGATCTCTATCCCAAGGAAGTAGCGAAGAAGACCAAGGTCCTTCACCTCAAATTTCCTGCCAAGCTTCCCTTTGAGTCGGGCAATCTCATGCTCATCATCTACTGTGATAATTATGTCATCCACATACACCGCAAGCATGATGATGTGGCCTCCACTCTGTCTGAAAAATACAGTATGGTCAGTATTGATATGCTAATATTCCATCCCTATTATCGCCCTCCTGAATCTGTCAAACCATACCTGAGGAGACTGCTTTAGTCCATAGAGGGACTTATTTAAACTGCAAACCTTGTCCATTGTCTGGTTGGTGCTGAATCCTGGTGGTATCCCATGTATACCTCCTCCACCAGATCCCCATGAGAAAATACATTTTTTACATCCAGTTGGTGTAGCTTTTATCCCCCATTCGCTGCCAAAGAAATCAGGGTCCTGACAGTACTCATCTTTGCGACTGGTACAAAGGTCTTGTCATAGTCGATGTCGTATGTCTGACTGTATCCTTTTTCCACAAGTCAAAATTTATAGCGCTCAAGCTGTCTATCTGGGTTCTGTTTCACAGTAAAGACCCACTTGCATCCGACTGTATTATTCTCTTTTGGCAAGCTCACCATCTCCCAAGTGTGGTTCTTCTTAAGAGCTCCCAACTCCTCGAGCATTGCCGCTTTCCACTTTAGATTATTCTTGGTAACCTGCCAATTGTTAGATACAGTAGTACTATCCAAAGGTGCAATAAATGCTCCATAAGAAGAAGATATACGGTCATAAGAAACAAACTGAGCAAGGTCCAAACCATATCTGTCCGAAGGATTTTTTGCATTGCTGTGAGTGGTCCTTCGTACTGATAATGGTGTGGGAGGAGTAGGGAGAATGCTATCACCTGAAGGGGGTGGTGGTAGTGTAGGTGTCTCAGGAGTTGAGACGGACGTATTCAAGGGACTTGGCACTGGCACTGTAGGTACTGGTCCTGCAGTTTACTTCTCTCTCATGTTGTAGGTAAGTAACTTCTCCTGAGTCTTAGGCCTAACACCTCTCATCTTCTCCCCTTGTTTCTCTTCACCTTCCTGCTCCTCCTCGACTATGCCTCCATGCCAAACTCCTAAATCAGTTACTACTGAGCTCTCCTTCTCCCCCTTTCGCCTCATACTAGCAGTATTAGGTATGTGATTTGAAGTTCCCTCCAGATGGTAGTATGATTCATGCTCCCGAAAGTGGACATCCATACTTATAAACTTCTACTTTTCCACTGGACTCTAGCATGCGTATCTCTTCTGAGTCGCCGAGTAGCCCACGAAGATGCACATGACTGCTCTAGGATCAAGCTTTCCAACTGACGGCCTGTTGTCCTTCACAAAGCATACGCACCCAAATACCTTCAGTGGGAGTATCCTACTATTATTGCCTTACAATATTTTACATGGGGACTTCCATCCCAGGACCTTCGAAGGTATTTTATTGATTAGTTGAGCAGATGTCAACACTGCACATCCCCACGAATTTTGTGGGACATTTATGTCAATCATCATGCTTCTTATGACCTCCAGAAGGTGTCTGTTCTTCCTTTCTGATATGCCATTTTGTGTAGGTGTGTATACACAAGTGGTCTGATATTGTATCTCGTGTGCTGACATGTATTCTGCAAGTATTCTGTTTGTATACTCTGTTCTGTTGTCAGATCTCAGTACCTTCACAATTGTCCCATACTGAGTCTGGACATGTTTGTTAAAATCTTGAAAATAAGTAGGTACATTACTCTTATTTTTAATCAAGTACAACCAGGTGACATGAGAAGTACAATCAATGAAGGAAACAAAGTACTTATAACCATTCATAGTATTAGTAGCATATGGACCCCAAACATCAGAGTGTACTACCTCAAAAACAGAAGAGCTCCTATGACCTGTACCAATATAGGAACTCCTAGTAAGTTTGCCTAACTCACATGCAACACATACTATTTTCTCTTTATTTGACACTTTTTCATAAATATCGGGATATAATTTACTTAAAGTGTCAAAGGAGAAATGTCCCAACCTCCTATGATGGAGTAGAAAAGTATCCTCGGCCGTCATCTGCAGTTCTCCTATACCAACCTTCTCTGCTATAGATATTAGTGCTGAGTTCAGTCCTTTTCGATTCAGGTACCACAGTCCCTTATGCCAAGTGTCAGTCCCAAGTTTTCGTTTCGTCTCTTTTTCCTGGAAGATCACCTTAGGGATATCAAAATAAACAATGCATTTAAGTTGAAAGATTATAGAACTAATGGACAAGAGACTCACTAGAAAGGATGGAGCATGTAAAACATTGGATAATTTTACTAAACCTGTACAATTAACAGTATCCTTACTGACCACTAGCTGGAAAGTGTCATCAGCTATCTGAATAATGTCTGCTGATGCAAGATGAGTGTACGAGGAGAACTTACTAGCATTTTCCGTCACATGCTGAGATGCCCCCGAGTCGATAATCCAATCTAATGATTTAAGGGAAGTAATGGATATAAGAGCAAGTGAGTCGTCAGTACCTTCTGATGGATGGACATACATGACGGCGTTGCCTCTAGTGAAGAATAAGGTGAACGCCTCCTCCATTGTGCTCCTCCTGTCTCCATCATTGGACGTTCACTGCTTTCTCCTGAGCACCTCTTTCATGTCCACCAGTGCTTGATCCTCCTCGGTAAAGGTGCCGCCAGCTCCCATATCTTCTTCTGCTACTAGTAGGTTTGCCCGATAGTTTTCTCGACCGCCTTATCGACCCCCACGACCATGACCACGTCCTCCAAAATATTCTCGTCCACCGAATTGTCCCCGTCCACCACCTGAATCTCCCTCCTTAGGTAGTTTAGTACAATCATACCGATGGTGGCCCATCTTCCTGCAGTTGTAGTACTGTCGGTTGTGCTGCCAGGCCTCTCCCTTAGGCTATGTGTCGCCTGAGCTGGTGGCCGTCTGTGCTAACTTTTCTTCGGAAGGACCACCTGTCGCCTTATGCAGTCTGATGCGTGTCTTCTCCTGGATCATGGCTGAGATAGGCTCCTCAAGAGTGGGGATCTTCAGTTGGGCGAGAAGTAGGGCCATCCTCTAAGCAAATGCTACAGTCAGCCCTTTGAGGAATTTCATCGTCCTCTCTTGTAGACATACCTATCTCTCTTTATATTTTAGGTCCACGCAGCTTGCCCGATCTGAGATGTGGTCGTAATCCAGCCACAGACGCTCCAACTCTGTGGCATACTCCTGCACTGTCCTCTCTCCCTGGACGGTGTCGTCAATCTCTTCCTTGATCTGGAAGACCCGTAAGTTGTTTTCCACACCATCATATGTCCGCCTTAACTTCTCCCATATATCTTTCACCATCTCAATACCGTTGACTATGGCGGCAATAGACTGGACTAAGGAGTTAAGAAGCCAGATGTAGATCACTATATGAGTGGACTTCCACTCATTATGTTTCGCCGAGCCCTCGTCCGGCTCCGTCTTCTCGTCCGACAGGAACCCCTCCTGGTTCTTTTCTGCGAGCCTTACTCGTCGTGACCAACTCAAATAGGTAGCTGGTCCATCCAGCTTCAGATTGATAGAGGGAAGCTCCAGCCTTGTCGACGTTCATGTCGTACTCTCACCAGCCGACATCTTTATCAACTTTATCAATGTCGCAACCTCCGTATGATCCAGCTTCTTCATGATCACCTCCATCGATCATCCGCTTCGATGATCACGTCACGCTTGTCCTCGTCGTCCGCTTCTAGATCCAAACATGTATTTCCATCAGATCTAGGCCTTCGGTGTCAACTTTCGAAACAAGTCGACCAGTAGTGACACGAGTGCTGTTACGTGCTTCAGTGTCGACAACAGCCGCAGGAGCCATACGTGCCTTGGAAGTGGGAGGTGTCCGACAGCAGCATCCGCAGCAGAGGGGGGCGCGGGGTTCTCTAGCCATGCACGCGGGATAGGGGCAGGGGCGGGAAGAGAGGGCGGGTAGCGGCTAGGGTTAGGGTTTGGAAGGGGGTCGGTTTGTGATAGCTAGGGTTACGGTTGGTGGAATTTTGGTTCTAATATCATGTTGTAATTTCTTGATATGTTATTGATAGTCTTCTTGGCTTTATATAGCCTTATAGTCATTGTTACAATGATGGAATATTCTGTGGTATCCTGTGGCATATTCTTGCATACCAAATATGTCACAGGATATTCCAATCTACTAAATATGACATCCAACATACTAAATATTCCAATATTTCTCGATCCTAGAAATGAATAATGCTAACCCCTAGTAATAAGTACAGTAGCAACAATCGCCTTAATGGTCGATGCTCTTGAACGATCGTGCAACACCTTGAGCATCTCCGTGTCCTTCTCCCACTCCACATTGGACGCGCTCACAAAATACTCATACATCTTATTCCTCACAGAAGTAACCTTGATCAAGATGTGTGCTTCGATCGGAGCCATCAATCTCGTAACACAAGGGTGGAACCACCCTTGCGCTTAGCACGGTATGCATGTTGGCACTTTAAAATATAAATATTGTTTATTTTTAATAACTATATTGTGTACTTTAAAGTGTTGTTTTTTTTCTCACTTTAAAGTGCATTATATATAGTAGTAAATTCACGTGCGCCGCACGTAAAACAAAAAAAAAGAGAATTTTCGGTTATGGGGATAGAAAGTGAGAAAGTTAGTATGAAAAATATTATCTTTCGTAATTTATATTATTATTAATCGATGGAGACTTTACAAATAGCTTATACATCTCAATTTTGAGCCGTTTCCAAGCCTCTTTATAAAGAGTAGAAATGAATTGACTCTTTTGTCCTTAAATACCATGACATATTTTAAATACAAATTTACTAGTACAAATAAAAAAAAAAGTTCATCCTCAAATATTTTATTAACACAAAATAAAACAATTTCATTATCAAGTTCACCTTCAAACTTGATACTTATTTAATAATTTGGAAACTAGTTTTATTTTCAGAAAATTTTATAGAGAGGGATATATTTTCTCTAAATGGCGTGTAGGGGGATGAATTTGAAAGAATTGTGTTGGTGGGGTCCGGGCGCCAACTCAACTGGAGCCCCATTCCTCCGGGCGCCAGTTGAACTGGAGCCCAATGTTGGGCTCCAGTTGAGTTGGAGCCCCACTCCTTCTCCCGCTCATTCACGTGGAGACCCCCTCCACCCCTTCTGTTGAAGGATTTTTTTTTTCTTTATTTTTTTTTCTTTTCTTTTTCTTTTTGTTTTCCATATTTGTTTTTTTTGAAAAAAATGTGACATCTGCAACGGTCATATTTGCAACGGTCATATTTGTAACGACAACATTTGCAACGGTCATATTATTTTGACTATTTATACATGTAGCATAAGAAACAAGTGAGAACACAATATTATCGTAAAATAAATTTAACTACGCCCATGTGTTATCCACCGAAAAATACTCCTACGTCTCCCCGTCCTCAAATTATGTGGATTGCGTGGCTCAGCCTCTTCTGGCGCCTATTTATACATGTAGCATAAGAAACAAGTGAGAACACAATATTATCGTAAGAAACGAGTCGAGATATATGTGTCTCACGTTCTTGTCTTTCTCTCTCGGTCGTCGGTCCACCGGGAATGCGACCATCATTTCGTTCTGCCATTCTCTTCGTCTTCTTCTTCTTCTTCTTCTTCTTCTTCTTCTTCTTCTTCTTCTCTCTCTCTCTCTCTCTTATGCCTTCTACGTTCTGTTCGTTCTACTCTATATATAGGAAAGAAAGGAATAAAATAAAAAGAAAAGACAAGAAAAAGAAGAAAAAAAAAGCAAAAGCAAAAGGAAAAGAAAAGAAAAGAAAAAGAAAAAGAAAAGAAAAAGAAAAAATAAAGAAAAGAAAAAAAAATCCTTCAACAGAAGGGGTGGAGGGGGTCTCCACGTGAATGAGCGGGAGAAGGAGTGGGGCTCCAACTCAACTGGAGCCCAACATTGGGCTCCAGTTCAACTGGCGCCCGGAGGAATGGGGCTCCAGTTGAACTGGAGCCTAATATTGGGCTCCAGTTGAGTTGGCGCCCGGACCCCCCCAACACAATTCCCTCAAATGCATCCCCCTACACGCCATTTCGAGAAAATATATCCCTCTCTATAAAATTTTCTGTTTTATTTTTCTTCTTTTTTTTGCACCAAAATTTTTTTAATTTTATTTTTTTTAAGTCAAATGTCTACTTTGGGTACCAAAAATTATTTGATAATTTGGAAGTTTGAAACTAGTTTTTTTTTTTTTGTATTTTTAAAATTAAAGAAAACGAAAAGAAGAAGGAATTAGGGTCATTTGGACATCTTTTGTAATAATAAAATTTATTAAAGGTTACAAAATATAGCAGTTGCTGTGCTTGCAGTATACTGGACAAAATAGTGTTTGCGCAACAACAACTATATTTTTATCCCGTAAAAAAACTATATTTTTAAGTGTTATTTTGGCATCCTTTACAAGGACTATGTTGGCCTCATTTGTGAATGACTTCTTTAAGCATAACTTTTTCATCTATTATAGACAAACATCTTCACACATATTAGAGCTTTCTTTTGTCAAATCTATTTGAGATAAAGTTTAATTGAGTTATAAAGTGAGATCTTCAAATTGTTGTGAGAATATCAAAATTATTCTTCTAAGATTGAAGTTCGCAATCATTTATATCAAAGCTTGTGTAGAAGTCACTGAACCTTTCGAATAAAAGTTTTGTGTAAGAATTCGATGAAGTCTTTCGGTTCAAAGCTCGCAAATGAAATTATTTTGATAATAGTGGATTAAAGTCGAAGAGAGTTTCGGGAGTAGAGTGCCTCGCGGAGGATACAAGAATACATCGGATGTTTGTATCATTGTCTTATTTTTAACACTTATCGACTTAATTTAAAACACAAAAATTAGGTTTAGGGATTACAAATTTGAACTTAATTTTAGGGTTAAATTTGTATCTTATTTCGAGGTAACTCGGGTTTGGAGGAAACCCAGTTTATGCGGAGGAAAATAGGATTATATGGAAGAAATTAGGATTTTGTGGAAGAGGGGTCAATTTTTAACTTTATTTTATGGATTTGAACAAGTCATGTAATATGTTATTAAGAGTAAAAATGTCCCAAATATAGCATGTGATATGCAGATGATGACAAGAAGTTAACAAAAGGTATCAACATGTAAATGATTAGAGCAAAGTGAACAAATACCAAAGTTCATAATATTTTGGTGTAAGTTAGCCCTAATTATATGCAATATGTGCAGTCTTAGCTTTTCCTACATTTTATGGACCTAGGGGTGGATGAGCATGTAGCTTGGGTGGGCTTCAGCCCCACCAAAAAAAAATCACTATTTTTGACTTATATATCTTTCTTTTTTTTAATTTTCTATATGGGGTAATTCATCGGAATCTACTGTAGCTCACTCCAGGTTAAATTTCTGGATCCGCCCCCTTCCCATGGAAGCAGTCGATCCTCTAATTTTTAAGCTTGTAACTTCCAAATTCCCAACTAAGTGCCCAGGAATATTAGGAATAAGCCATTGAAGGCATAATCGATGGTTCATGTTCTTTGAAGAAATAGCTTTCTGACTCGGTGGACACCATTAGAGGCTCTAATTAAAGAGTTATTGCTCGTCTTGTATAGCGGCAAAGTCATTCAAATGCTTTTTGACGGTTGCATGATGAATGTGCTATTCCTTAGTGGCTATTTCCTTTTCAGCTCCAGCGCCTATGATAGTCTCCGGTCCCGCCTCCTCGGAGGGTCGTGCGGTTGCAACTCCTGGGCTTCCGGGGCTAGGACTACTATGTCCACCCAAAAGCTCTAATTCTTGGCCAAGTCCGAAATAAAAGAAAAGATTAGCAAGGCCGAAGGCGACCGAAGGGAGTCTTCCTTGTTTATAGAATGCCTTTCCGTCTAAAAGCTGCTGTGTAAAATCACGAGTTCGGACTCGAACTTTCCTTTCTATCTGCAGACTGCCTAGAGACCTCATTGAATAATCGAAAAGCAAGCAAGCAGCACAAAATGCCTATGCCACAGCAGGATCTCATATAGTGGATTAAACACTAATATGAAGAAGTGAAGAAGAGAGTGCTATAGAAATGCCACGACTAGATAGCTTCGCAGTTTAAATATAGTGAGTTACTCGGTAGCATAAGACCTGAGTTCAAGGAAGCTCACGGGAAGTCTTGCTATTGACTTGAAAAAAAAGGCAAAGGGGTGACAGCAACGCTTAGCATGCAAGCCTCGCCTCATTAACACTCCCCCTTGCGGGATTGGCTTGGCCTATCGGTTCCTATAGACAATTCCTAATGCCCTTCTTACTAAGAAACTGTTACTACTCCCACTACTACATTTACCTCCTATAATAAATCTCAATCGGCTAATCTACTTAGCTTGAATACGAACTTGAACAGGGAAGGGAGACGAGACCTCATGGCGTGAGAAGAAGTTTTTGTCGGAAGAACCGCTAGGAGTACCTCTGCTTCCGAATCAATCCATTCCGCAGCTCTTCCAAATCTCGATCTGAACATTTGCGTAGATGAGGTCTGAGTCTACTTCCTTTTCGATTAAAAGAGAGGTTCTTAGCCGCATTGATTCTTTATCCCCGGATGGATATTGATAGATTCCTAGTACCGACCTTACTTCAGGGTCGGGGTCAGGAAGAGAAAACATTCGACCTGGTTCAGGTTCACCTATATACCATTAAGCAAAAACGAAAGCAAGTTTAGGTTTCACCTTTAGCTATTTCCCGATCTGTCTTTTGAAAGGAACCCAATTCGAAACATTTGATATCCCAACCCCGGTGGAAGCCTATTAGTCAGTCGGTCTTCAACTCCCGGTAATATTCTACCTAGTGAGAAATGCCAATTGCGAGCTCTAGCAGATGTTCCCGATCTTGAATTTCATTTCATTTAACTCCCTCACTTCGTTCGCCTCACTGCTCTTGCTCCGCCCTAACTCGGGTCTCTTTCAATTCAAGCGAGTCCCCTTCTTGTTTCATTCTCCTATTCACAAAGTGAAATAAGAGATAGACGGTTCGCTTTCTGACTCTTTTGCTTCCTTCTTTTCCAGGTCAAAGTACTCAGCGAAGAACGAGTCCAAAGCAGGAGGCGGCCCAAAGAGAAAAACCATCCATAGGGGGAAATCTTCCACTATGATGGGGTGTGGGGAAGGATCCAAGGGGAAAATTCACAAAGCCATTGATGAAGTGAGACGGAGGGGCTAGCTGGCTAAACCCTGTCCGGTCGAGACCAAACCTTCCTTCCTGCTCTTAAAGGTCTATATACACGGCATTGGCATTGACGGATATCTCTTTTCGAAAGAAAGAGAGAGGGGTCCCCATTCTTGTCAGTATGGATCTTCTGTAGCTTCAACATATTCTTCTCAAGCACGTCGCGAATCCAGTGGTAGCGAACATCGATGTGCTTGGACTTCGAGTAGAAAGTCGGGTTCTTTGCTAGATGGATGGCACTCTGACTATCACAGTGAAGAACAAATCTCTTCAACACCTAGTTCCTTCAAGAACCTCTTCATCCATAGCAGCTCCTTGCTGCCCTCAGTCGCAGCAATGTACTCGGCCTCAGTTGGACTAGGGCAGCACACTTCTGCAACCTGGACTGCCATGACACAGCTCCCCCAGCAAAAGTGAATAAATATCCTGAAGTCGACTTCCTCGAGTCGATGTCGCCCGCCATATCAGCATCAGTATATCCTTCAAGTACTGGCTTACCACCTCCAAAGCACAAACAAGACTTTGAAGTGCCTCGGAGATAGCGAAGTATCCATTTGACAGCCGCCCAATGCTGCTCCTTGCCTGGATCCGCAAGGAAAATGACTAACAACGCCAACTGCGTGTGCGATGTCAGGCCTCGTGTACACCATGGCATACATCAAACTTCCAACAACAGATGAATAAGGGAATTCATCTCTTCCTTCTCCTCCTAGGTCGAAGGGCTTTGTCTTGAGCCGAGCTTGAAGTGATGTGCGAGGGGGTAGAAACTGGCTTTGCTTTGTCCATGCCGAACCTTGCAAGCACCTTCTCAACATAGCTTTCTTGTGATAGCCACAACTTCTTTGTACTCCTATCACGAGAAATCTTCATCTCCAATATTTGCTTCGCTGGACCCAAGTCCTTCATTGCAAAGTACTTACTTAGCTCGGTCTTCAACCTGCCAATCTTGTTAGCATCCTTGCCAACGATAAGCATGTCATCAACATACAACAATAATATAAGAAAAGAATGACTGGAGAATCTTTTAACAAACACACAATGATCAGAGGCAGTTCGATTGTACCCATGTTCAACCATAAACGAGTCGAACTTCTTGTACCATTGTCGAGGAGCTTGCTTCAGGCCATATAAGCTCTTCCTCAGACGACAAACCAGATTCTCCTTGCCTCTAACCGCGAATCCTTCAGGTTGCACCATGTAAATCTCTTCCTCCAAATCACCATGAAGGAAGGCAGTCTTCACGTCTAGCTGTTCGACCTCCAAGTCCATGCTAGCAGCAAGTGACAACACAACCCAGATAAATGTCATCTTGACCACCGGCGAGAATATCTCTTCGAAATCAATGCCCTTCTTCTGTTCGAAGCCTTTCACCCCTCGCCTTGTAACGTGGTTGTGAGTTCTTGTTTTCCTGCTTCAACTTGAACACCCATTTGTTCTTCAAGGCTTTCTTCCTCTTGGGTAACTGGACCAACTCAAAAGTGTGGTTCTTATGCAAGGATTCCATCTCTTCTTACATAGCTTCCCACCATCTGTCCAGTTTGCACATAATCCTATGACTAGTTTTGGCTCTATTAGACCGTGACCAGGTGTGCCCCACACTAGGAATCTCTCTCAAAGCAGCAAAGTCTAGACAGTTATTGAAGTCTTGTAGTATCCTATCTGGAATATGCTTCCCCCAACCTTTTCAGTATTGAATCTCACTTTCTCCTATCACCAACCAAGGAATGTTCAGATTCTGTCCTGCAGTTATTATATCAGTCCATAGGCTTTTCCTCATTGACTGTAGGTTATGACCATACACCACTGATAAAGTAAACACAAATCCACCCTTATTTGTCATGTTCAGACATCTGCTGACTGTTATAGGACAATTCCGCCTGCCATTGCAAAGTGTCCCAACAGACCAAAATTCTACCCAATCCTTTCTTATTATAAGAAGTACAATGTTGCCAACTAGCAGGAAGCTTCTTAAAGAAGGAGACTTCCTTAGATTGCTTTATTTTTGTCTCTACCAACCCTACAATAGAGATATTGTTATTAGACTTCCCCTTACATCTCTCCATCTTACAATGGAATTGAGCCCCCTAGTGTTCCAAACAAGGATCTTCATTGGTTCTTGGAGGCGTTTATCACTCCTTAGCTTCATAGTCAGTGTAGGCTGAGACTCCTTTGTCTTCACTGACTTCTTGGATGAATTTTTGACCCTCTTGCATTCCTCCATTTGGATAAGCCATTCTATTCTGGATTAGACATTGTGAGGGACTCATCCTCCTGGGTGATTTGTGCTTGCTGTCTGCTATCTCCATTCTTCTCCAAGTCAGCAGTCTCACTCTCTATATCAGGGAGAGTGATAGGAACCTGGTTTGGTTCTGCACCCTCTTTGGCATTAGGCTCAGTAAGCCTTGAAGGGAGCTCCTCAGTCCTAAGACCAATTTCATCCTACACTGATGAACAAACCCATACTTACCTTGGTTGTGCCCGTAGTCACACCTTGTTGAACCACTTATTCTGTAGCAGCCTCCTCTATGAATCTCTCCCCCAGGTTGGGGGTGGTGATAGGAGAGACTGGCCTTGAGTTAGAAAGGCCATCTTCTCTTCTTGCAGAACCTCAGGTTGCACAAATACAACCTCATCACTCCTAGAGGGTGTGCCTTGATCACTAGTTATCAAGATCAACCCCTACCCTAGTAGTCGAATCATCTTTAGAAAGGACATCTTCTCTCATTTTGGTGTTTTCTTCCTCAGTAGCAGTCTTATTGTTTGTCTCTGCATCTTGAGACTCCAAGCCATCTACACTCACTCTGGTGCCCACAGCAGGGGCAGTCTTCTTGCTGGTCTCCGTCTCGTGATTCTCCTTGCCACTCACATTGTGATGACTTTTAGCTCTCCAACTTCCACAGTTGGACATTGGGATACTAAGTGCCCAAAGCAGCAACATTTTGTACATTTAGGAGGGATCCATTCATATATAATTTTCTGTTGAATGATAGATCCATCCTCAAGCTCAATTAGAACCTCTTCCTCAAGTTCATCTTGAGCATCTATCTCCACCAAAGCTCGGGCATAAGAAAGACGAAGAAAGCAGTTAAGTTGTCCATACGCATAGGAGTACCAATAGTGCTAACAATCTTAGCAATAATATTCTTGCTCAAAAATAGGAATTGAAGATTAGGAAGTATTACCCGTCTTTGTCAAGAGGTCTCTGTCTAGCCCAATGTTAGGGCTCCACTTTCTCATGATGAGTAACCTGCCATCGAACATCCATGGTCCGGAGTTAAGAATTCGATCGCACTCCTCCTTCGAGCCAAATTGAAAGAAGAAATACCAATATAAGCTTGTGTACTTTTCACGCGAGTCAACTTCTTTCTCTATAAGAGGGACAGATATGGTTTTGTACTTTTCACGCGAGTCAACTTCTAGTGAGCAAGTTGGCTTCCACAGTCGCATTGCAAAAGCCTTGATATGCATATAGAATGGTCTTGATCCTACCACATATGCCATAATGGTCTTATCCCATGCACTGGCCGCCTCCTCTATCTCCAGATTTGAGATCTTAGCCTTCTTCCTCCTTACTATCTATTTATATAAGATTTTCATTAGTCATGCTTTCACTGTCTTCGCTCCGCACCCGGAACTTGCTGTCCGAAATGACTCTGGTAAGCTCGTCTTGTCCTATCTTTCAACGAGGTAGTGAATCGAAATATAGCAGCTATGCCAGGTTTAAAGAACCGAAATCAATCAAAAGTTCCTCCCAGATAGATTACATGGCTTAACTTACCCGGCTCAACATTCTTGGAAAACTAATAACGGCTTTTCAATGACTTGGCCATTCAATCTTGTGAACTAATCAAGACCAAAATTGGATAAGGAGATACGAACGGAGAGGAATAACCAATCAATGAAAGAACATGAAACCATTCTGTTTCAATAGAGGTACGGGAAAGGGTTGGGGGCAATGAAGTAGGTGAAGTGGTTGGATTTTGTGAGCTGTTCCAACCGGATGTGATTCCAAGAGCCAAACGAGAATGAATACCACACAGAAGAGTCAAGACCGGGCTCCCTAATAGAATGTTTAACCGATCCATTCCGGATCGATCGAATTGGTACGGAAGTTGTAACATGGGAAAACCACGAAAAACATGACTTATTTGAATAACCCGGTGACCTACCAATTGTAGAAGTAGGATCTTTGGCAAGCAATAAGCACTTAAATAATACAATTCGAGTGTACCATCTTCTTTCTCATTTCGAGGAAAAGGTTCGGGAAGAAAGGGAAACAACGGAGGGATCCGAATCGGACCTAAATGGGAATGACATGAAAAGTGTTTTTCAAAACCTATCATTAAGGGCGTTACCACGATATACGATAGGAATAATAAAAAACTCGTGATTGGTGTAGAGGGGAAGATCTGCTTATAAAATAGTTCAAGAAAGAGTCGTTTTATTTCTCTTCGTTCTTTTGAATTTATTCACTTCGACGGCTGGTTCTGAACGCCGCATCATCTTCTTCAACCAACCTCCACCGCCATTTACACAGAGGGGCCTGCCTTTCGGTGCACGCCACTCATGTGCCTTTCCACGCTTCGTGCCTTCTTAGTGAAGGAAAGAGGAGGTGGAGATGCGGAGAGGGATATAGGGCGCTCACTCTGGCAGCCGATGAAGATCGTCCTGGCTCAGCGTAGGTTGAAGCATCAATGTCACACTCAAGCCGAAAACCAACACTCCGTTCCTAGCCCTTTCGGACTAACACTCCAGGATTCCCTCCTTTTGAAGTCACAGATGCGCTCGTATTCTTCCTAACAACATATTTTTCCTTGTTTGGGAAAAGTTCCCCTTATCCATGATAGAGACTAGCGGACGATTCTCTGCATCAAAGATCTCCCCGCTCTATTATTAAGGGTAAGCAGACGATTTGGTAATGAATTGGTAATTTAAACAGGCGAATCGTCTGTTCCAGGAACACTCACTTAACACTTTCTCATTCACACCGACCAGCTAGTGCGCAATGAAGACCAAAGCAAGGCCCCTCGTATTAAGACGCAGGGCTTAACCTATAATATACAGAAAAAAGATGTTCTTGCTTTCTCACCACTGATCTTGGTCTCAACTAATAGATGGCCAAGAAAAGATTAAGGCGACCGTTAGGTCGCCCACTCCGCGGTGAGGCGAGCGAAGTGAGAAGCGTGGTAAACAATGGAGACTGATTGCTGCCGGTATGTGCAAAGGTGTCATAAGTGTAAGATTAACGGTAATCTTGTTGTGGTAGTTCAACCAGAGCAGTAAGGGTCCAACTTTGCATTAACCTTAAGGAGTAGCCCAGACGGTAATAGCCAGGTCCGGTAGAGCAGCCCGAACAGTGAGGTCAGAATCAGTGTGCCAGGTAAGCCAGTTAGAGCTGTAAGCGGTAAGCGGTGTCGGGTAGCCAAGTCAGCCAATCAGAGCGGTAAACCAAGCAGTAGTCAGGTAAGCAGCTTCGTCCTCGTTCTTCTCTTCAACGCGGAAGGAATAAGCGGTCAGAGTAGCCATCGCGGGTAGAGTAGTGAGACCGGCAAGAGAGCAGATGCAGTTGAAGCATAAGCGGTAAGGTCAGAGAGGCGACCGGAGGGAGGTGAGGTGGAAAGCGGTAGGAAGCATCAGCAGCGGTTTGAAAAGCAGCAGTCAGCAAAGCACCGGTCATAGGCAGTCGTCACCTGGTGTCGGTGAGCGGCTGTAAGGTCGGTTGAGGAAAGACGAACCGTAAGGTGGAAAAGGATATCCTTTCCTCAGTCCTCAGTGAAAGAGGATAGAAAGAAGTCACTCCTATGGGTTCGCTTCCTGATTCGAGCTCTAGGGTGGCTCATGGGACGAGACGGAAATCCATTCGATTCGATCTGCCCATATGGGCTTTCCAAAGCTTCGATTAGACGATTCCCTATAGGGTTTTTCCCATTCATCAAGTCATTTCAGTCAATCAAGCTTAGACGAAAGCGGGACATTGGAAGAGAGTGGGATTGTGGAAACCCCGAAACTAAGTCAAGAATTTGATCTTCGGAACGACCCTTTCACCAACACAATGGATTGAATCCTGTAAAATGGAGTATTTGGTGCCCTAAAAAGGAAGACCAGTGCTATCTTATAATAGAATACTAAGTTCCATGAAGTAGACAGGAAATGGGCTTTGCCAAAAAAAGCAAAAATGAAAGTTCGCATCTTTCTTCTCTTCCATCATCAGCTAGTCGAGCTATGATTCTTCCGCCTATCAGATTCTTAGTCGAGTAAATCGTATTTGGGCTTACCTTCTTCCTCAATACAGGAAGGAGCTTTCTTATGCTGCCTGGTCGGTTCTTACCTGCTGATCGTATCCTATCACTTGATGCTTTGCTTAAAGGACATGCAACTCAGCTCACTCTTTCTTCTTTCCCTAATTCAAGCTGTATAGCTTATTCCTAGATAGCTCATTTCTGTTTACCGAGCCCCCGCACCTCGATTCTTCGCTGCTTGTCCATTCGGCTTAGAGCTTTCCATTTTAGACTATGCTTGAAAAATATGGCTTTCCCACTAAGACTGCTCTGCGGCATTCTTTATTACCTGCTTGATATGAAAAGAGGCGAGTACTGAATAATCGAAGTGAGGCGACCGAAGGGAGGGCTAGAGAGAGAGGCAAGGTTTAGCGCAGATCTTGCTTCATGGTGTTGCATTTCAAATCACCTAACCCTAAAGATTGCACAGTTGGAATATAACTGAAGTGATGCTCGACGAGTCAACCGTCAACCTCAGGATCCACCTGATGCACTTGATCCTGATGAGACCGAGGTGAGCGAAGTGAGCTTTTTCCACTCTGCAGCTCATGTCGTCCGGTATCGTCCTTTTTTCATTTGGGCATGGTACTGATGATTTTCATGTGCGATCAACTGTTCATAGTGATGATAGACGACCCATAAGCCATCCTTCCGGTGAAGGAAGCGGCTTACGAAAAGTCAACCTAAGCGGTTACCTTTGGAAACGCGCTAAAACAGGCAGGCCTATACTATAGGTTCGTCTTTCTAATAGAAGAAGAGTCTGTATGTATCATTCTTTTTTTTAATTCATAGAATGAGCAAGAGCATGAAAAGAATCAAGTTCCGAAGGCCTAGCGAGTTAAGTGAATTCCTTTTTTTGATGGTCAATTTTCTTTCCCCGGACCGATGACTCGGTTGTTCAGTACTGCTAACTATTATAGGAGGATGCCGTCCCCCCTTCCTACCAGTAGCTTCGGTTGTTTAATATCTAAATATAAAAGTGAGGTGATAGAAGTTCGACTCACTATGCTCTAAGTGAGTGAAAGCAAGATCTAGACGTGAGGCGACTGAAGGGAGGTGACCGTTAGGGAGGTAATAGCCCAAAGGAAGGGCTGCAAGCGGAACGTAGGCGCTGTAGGTGTGTGTTGACCATGCACTCTCGCGTCGTGTAATGTCGTATGTATGATAGAGGTGGTGTGGTGATTGATCTCAATGCTAATCTAATGGTTATCCCCAAGGTTCAACGAATGAATGAAGCATTGATCGTACCCGGATAGAGATGATGGTCTTCCTCTGATGTCTCCAAGCCGGATATACATAATAGAATAGATAGGCAAAGCCACCAATAGCAGTCTGTTCTCACCTATCGATAGATAGCTGGTTGCTTCCAAGCTCAAACCATTTGCGAATTTCTCTTGTTTTTCTTGTTCTTGATAGATTGGTATTATCCGCCCCTGTCAAATAAAAAGATAACTGGAGGAGAGAAGGCGAGCGAAGTAAGAACAAAGGATTTACAAGTCTAATGGGAGAAGAATGTTGACTGCATCTTCAACTAGAAAAGAAAAGATAAACCTCCCCGGGGCACCGAAAGACGCTAGACGCGGCAAGCGAGATAAAGAAAGCAGCTGGACTGCCTTGCCGCGGGTCTCCAATGATAGACTATTTTTGGGCAAGACAAAAGACAGGAACTCGCCGACACCAAGCCAAGGGATAAGAGCAGATTGATGGTGAGAAATTCAGGGAATCCATGAGAGAAGGTTCGAGAACCTATAGACTCTAAAGCAACACGACTTCGGTTCCGACCGAATATAGCCCTTTAAGGGAGAGGGCCAAGGTTGCCGTTGGCGTGTTGCGTAACAAGGGCAAGATGAAAGGTGGGGGGCGGGCGGGATCAAGCTTTCAAGGAATGGACGGGCGTAGGCTTTATAGTGAACGCAGACCCCTTGACTGAATCAATGACCGCATGAGCCGAGAGAAACATTAGACTTCCGTTGCGAAGAGAGATCGAAGACGAAGATTTTTTGACGCAGTGCGGGCACTGGATGGAAAAGACAGATAAGGGAACAAGCCACCGGGAAAGGCATACCTCAAGGAGCACCAATCTCCCACGACGAACATCTATCTGCACGAAGCCGACCTATAGATAGAAAGAAAGAGAGAGGAAAGGAAAATGAAATAGGGTTAGTTTGAGATACGCGGACGGGGAATACGCAGCCGAACAACCGCAGGGGCTTCCAGCAGTGATAGCTAAACTAACCAGCCGCCCAAAACCTGGACATTTCAATCGAAAATCAACTTTGGATCCCGGCTATCTGAAAAAGGCATCCTGCCGGATCACGAAATGCAATGCAGCAAGGGGCGAACCAAGCGCTTGCGCGAAGAAGCGAATCAATCAGAATGGAGACAAGGCGAGCGGAGTGAGGCGAACGCTAGTGAGGAAGGAAGGAGTTCGAGCGCATCGCACTGCCGCATAAACAATTGATCCGCTGGACAGGATGAGCAACCTTTCTCTGGAAAGGAATAGTTCAAAGCCATGTCACTTGGAACGGAACACTTCATTTTAGTAAGACCAATTTTTTTGGGTAAGCTAAATGAGATTCTATAGGCATGGTTGCAACCAAAACAAGAGCTAGCTTCGTCATGTTCTTCGCCTGAACATACATATAGAAGACCCTCCGGTCGCCTCTGTACCAGTAGTTGAGTGGCTTGCTACTTTCAATCAGAAAAGGAAGATTGAGCAAGTCAAGGGCGCAGCAAAGTTGTCCCTCTTCTCAGGTAACCCGCCGCCGGTCATATAGAGCGCTCCGCCCGCCACCGCATATGTAGCAAAAGAGGGAGCGGGAAAGGAAGAACAACCGTTTGACTTTGGCACATGAGGTGGCGGGTTTGGCTAGGTAACATAATGGAAATGTATCGGACTGTAAATCCTGGAATGACGGTTCGACCCCGTCCTTGGCCTCGGGGAGTGGCGAGCAGCACAGAACTTTTCTCAGTCAAATGGCGGTTCTTTTGTTAGAAAGAAAGATCATTCTTGAACTTCAAAAGAAATACAAGATTCGAAGGCACGGAGTGCTCCCCTATCTCTTAGGTAGCGTACATTAGTAGTGACCCCTCCGGGGGCCCGGGGTTGCTTTGGCCCGCTAGCTAGCAGGGAAGAAGTCCCTTAAGAAGGCGAATTGCCCAATAGCAAAGATCGGACATTTCATAAGTCCCATTCCCAGGAGAAGGAACACACATCAGTCGGAACGTCATCGCCCAACGTCAAGTGAGTCTTGGCGAGAAACGCATTAGATGGGTGAAGACAATGCAGAGTAGTACCGTCCACAGTCCAGAAGACTACGAGATCCACTCCAAATTAGTATATACTTGATCTTATACTCGTCTCTTATGTCTTTAACATATTAGTGAGACCCTCAGAGCAAACGATTTCATGGGTTAAGCCTATCAATCTTTCTGTTTTTATCTGGATAGCCAGGCTTGATAGCATTTGTATGTCGTCTGCGTATAACGCATCTACGCTTGTTTATAGAAGAACGTGGTCTCCGTCTTCTCCGCGCCCGTGTTCACCGTTGTTGATTTACCTGGATGCATAGTGTCAAAAAGAATGGCAAGGGCCCGTGCTGCATTCAGAAACTCTATCCCGAGAATGATCTGGAAGTCGTCCAGGTGCACCGCCATTTGGTGGGTTTCTATCTCGTTATTCTAGAATAATCTATGTCCGCTTTTCTGTCTAAATGCATCCAAAGCGACTCGCTTTCTATATGATCCCTCTAGAAGAGTGGGATTTTACCAAATCTGTCTAGTTTCTTCGTTCCCTATTTCTACTCGCCGAATCCTGAGGCAATGAAATTGTTACTAAAGCACCGATGACACTGCTGGTAAATGCCGGGGCTATTTTTTTCCATCTGATGTCATTCACTTTATTCTTGATCGGCATTCCTTGGTCTTTCAAAGGTTGAGATTAGTGGTGGTGCATTTCTTGATGTGCTAACCGACTTTCGATTGTCGTAGTAACACCTTCACTCTGTTGGTTTTTCGGAATACCCATCTGAACAAGCCGACTAAGAAGCCAATGGTCCAACAGTTTCCACCAGCCAGGGAGGAATGAGAGAATCCTAGTCAGACTCGAAAATCGTTTCCGATGTATCATCCTATGCTGATTTAGCGGATTTGACTTTCGTTTTTGATTGATAATGTGCTGCGAGGTTGCCAATCACGACTTTCTCTGCTGTATTCAGTTAGCCTTCTTGCATAATACAGGTAGCCCCCTCATTTTGCCTATGAATCCCACCGTTCATTCTGAAACTACCGATCACTAGCCTCGAGAATCAAACTCCTGGTATAGCTCTAGGTCAACGTCATATGGTCACCCGATAGCTAGCAGCAAGTGGCCCATTTGACTAAAGTCTAACCGCAAACGCCAATGGTGCTCACTTTAAGTAAACTGGAACTGAAGCAATCAAGGTGTAGAGTGATGGTCCCTAAGTTACGAATTGCAACAAACCAACTATTCCGAACCATTTCTCAAAAGAAAGAGCACATTGATGGATGGAGAAGCGATGTGACGCCTGCAGACGGATGACCTGATAACTCTAATGTATCTGACTCTGATTGTACTGACGATATTGCATTGAACCATTGATCGCGTAGCCCGACCCTGCGGAACGAGAGAGGCGCCCGAAGGCGAACCACTCCGCGGTGACCGTGCCGGGAGGTAATAGCTGTTAAGCCCTCTTGTTTTGGTATGGCCTAAAGGCCTACGTCACGCTTACCCCTAGAAGGTACTCGTTGGCCTGCTCAGTGAATAGCCCTGATGGAATCCCTCAAATGGATGAAACTCTGCCTTACTGAAGAGGACTTAAACACAACAACAGAAGTAAGAAAAACAAACAGAATCAAAGTCAATAGCATGAAAATAAAATAAGTACAAGTTACCGTGGTACCAAAGTGACAGGGGATTCGCCCGGATTACTCCGATCTCGCTTCGGGTTCACCACTATAAGGGCTAGTCTCTTTCCTTTTCTTACTTAAATCGCATACTTGAAGTATAGATTGAAGCCCCTTGACTAGTAAGGGACTACGAGCAACTCGCACTAGCCGTAACAGCAACAGGAGTTTGATTCCTCATCCGCTTCCTAGTCGGAAAAGAAGGCGAGCGGAGTGAGGTCGAGCCAGGAAGAGCAACCCGAGAAGAACGGAAAGAGCAACGAAGGATTGAAAGAATTCCTTTCCTACTACTACTAATAATAATAAAGGGGGTATGCTTTGAGAAGTTATTGGCTATCAAATAAAAGAAAGTCAATAGTTGCAGGATGTTTTTTGGCTCCGTTGCGTTGACTGCTCTCTGATCTCGGTTTTCCGTCATATGTATATCCTCAGCATCTGCTATTGTCTCCCTGCCATTCCAACTCCAC
Source organism: Iris pallida (assembly GCA_029216955.1). Taxonomy (NCBI): domain Eukaryota; kingdom Viridiplantae; phylum Streptophyta; class Magnoliopsida; order Asparagales; family Iridaceae; genus Iris; species Iris pallida. The sequence continues at coordinate 10,344 of JANAVB010033710.1, read as the reverse complement.
CTCCGACTGATGAGTTGGTGCGAAAGTGGTTCCTTATCTTTCAGGCCTTTTCTGTTGATATGTATATCCTCGTCCTCTGCCTTAGACGCTCAGACGTCCCAGTCTGCTGCTTTTTCCTGGCAGATTGACAACTAAGGCTTGACCCCGTACAAAGTCTATTTCCTCTTCTTTACCTTTGACTTTACCTACTTTTTCGCTTGTCGAAGACCCCACCTCATCTGTCCTTGACTAGAGTATACCATGTTCCTTGTCTTTCCTATCCTAAAAGTTTGAGTTGGTTGTTGACTCTAGCTATTTAGATTTCTCAGTCTAAGTGCCATGTCACGGATCAGTTCACCGGTAAGCAAGTTGGAAAGGGCTGAAAAGACTGGGACTTTTCGGGCTAGACTACTGTCATGCTACTCTTCTCTTGTTGCGGCTTTCTCCATCTCTCCCTCGGACCTTTCTCTGCTATTCAGCTAAGGAAAGGAAAGTATATATAATAAGGTTAGTGAAAGGTTATACAAGACAAGTGAAATACAAGGCGCCCGAAGGAAGCGAAAGGCATCTATTTCATTTCCCTAGCTCGGCAATTACTTCTCTTCCTGAATACGCATCGGAAGTTTCTTTCAGAACCTAGCTTGAACCTTCCTTTTGCCTGGCATCGCATCTCGCATATCAAGTTCCTCTACCGATAGCGTAATATAGCCCAACACAGAGAACATGGTCGGTAGGTAATTCTCGTTTGGATAGCAGTACGGTACACGCATCAAGATTATGATCTTTGCTTTTCCATCCCAGGCATTCAAAAGAGGCAAAGGGAGAGTCCAAAGCACCCTGTAGATAAAGATCGAGAGCCTGTGGATCGGGGTTGAACCATATCCTTTTTCTGTTGATCGAGCTAGAAGTGAACCGAGTTGTGTAGAACACTTCCCTGATGCTGTGAGGCGGAGATAGCCTAGGATAAAGCCAGAGAAGATATATCGAATTTACCGGAAAAAAAGAGTAAGCAACAATAATCAGAGCTTCTTCCTTTCCTCCTCCTACTAGACCACTTTTCGTCTTGCCCATTGAAGGAATAGATCGCACCATTGTTCTGCTCACTCCATGCTCGTATTCGTTTTTTGCCTCCTTTCTTTCTATTTCATCTTACTGCAGGGGCGCGTTGTATTCATTACTTCCTCTATGTTGACTATTCTTTAAGGTGCGTAGCGACGTTGAATATTGCTTACTTAACCTTCTATTACCTCCCTAACGGTCACCTCTCTTCGGTCGCCTCACTGTGTTAGCCTCACTTCGATTATTCAGTATTAGCTCACTTCGCTCGCCTTCCCTCTGTTCGTCGTCGGAACCCTAGTCGTATTCCGCTTACGCATCGTCCACGGGCCGACACCCCCCTTCCTCAGTCTCCTTCAGTGAGCTACAGCACTCCAACTTATGGTTCTTCGGTTGCTGCTCCTTTCGACATTCATGACTTTCAGATCTGGCCTCACTCGACCCCGTGCCCCCATCGTTCGCCTGCGCTTCCTGGTTTGGTTTATCTGGACAGTCGATCATCTTGTGACTAATCTTGCCGTACGTAACGCATAAAGATAACAAGGATTCATATTCAATCCTTTGCCAGAACCCTTCCCCTGTCACTCTTATAAAGATCCCCGGCGTGAGAGACTTCTGCAAGTCGATCTCCACACAAACCCTTGTATAGGACCCTTTTTTAAGCTTAGCAGTATGCTCATCCAATTTGATCAGACTCCCCACTCGCTTGCTCAGTGATTTACTCTCACTGGTCACGAAAGATTTTCTTGATGGACTACTGATCCACGAAAGCAGAAATTGGATCTCTCATCTGTCTAGCTCTCACTCGCTTGTCGGGGGCCATCATTCTTGCTTTCATTTCGGTCGCGTCGGAACAGACGGGTGACTTGGTGTCTGGGTCGTCTCCCTTTCTTCGGACATTGTTTTTGATTCAATAAAATGAGAGGTCTCACTCTTGGACGACTGGTTCGCTTGACTAGTCAAGGTATGGAAGAGGGGAGTTGCGGCTTCATTCACGACTGTCTTTAGGTCATGAGTCGCCGGCTTAAGCTTTCACCCGTGAGGGACTGATTTCTCGGTGTTAGTGAAAATTTCTATAAAAATCGTTTTTCTCAGTTCAGGAAGTACTCAATAAGGGACCATAAAGGTTGATTCAATCGTCAAAGGGCAAGCAGTTTTTCAATAGCATCTTGTGAGTGAGATCTGGTTTTCTTCATTTTCCACCAATATGAGTAGCAAGTGAAACTCACTAACGCTCGCCTTCTCGAGAACTTTCTTTCCTATTCCACTCACTGGGCTCGCATATTCCGCTCGAAGGTGACTATGCTTGTGTAGCTCTTTCTGTGGCGAGCGGGAAGGTACGTACGGCTTTCGATAGCTAATACGAGTTGGGATTACCAGCGACGTCAAGAGGGACAAAGCAAAACTCGCTATAAGCTCCTTAAAACGAGCTAGAACCACGTCAATTGAATTCAAGGCGAGCGAAGTGAGACCGCCTAAAAAGGGAAAGAACACTTAGTATAGCTCATTTTTTGCTAGAAGCTCATAAGAAGAGAGAGGGTATTTATACTAGACCAGTGACGATAGACTAGACTTGGTGGAAAGAGCAGAGGCGGTTTCGATTGCAGTGGCGGGGACGAAGCGAGAGTAGCTGACAGGAGACAAGTCGAAGACAACAAAGGCGCGTGCGGCAAAGACTCATTCATATCATATTCCTGCCTGTGCTGCTGTAGCGGCTTCGACTTGCTAACTGACAGGGGAGGTGACGAGTGCGGGTCCTGTTCAGGAGAGTATCGAAGGGAGAAGGACAAAGATAGAGGGAAAGGCCGCTTACTAATAGGGCAAGAGTTGCCAGTTCCGATTCAAAATACGAGGCGACCGGAGGCGCCCTACAGAAGGGAAGCAAGGTGAGATATATCTAAGTGAGGCTAATGCAGTGAGAAGGCGACCGTGCCGGGAGGTGATAGAAGTGAGTACAGAAAAGAGAATAATAATGACCAAAGCGAGAGACTATAAACGATAGACCTGAGGCGCCCTACGGAAGGGACGAGAGGGGAAGAGGAATAAGAGTAAGTAGGAAGAAAAGCATTCGGACTAAGAATAATGACAAAATAGCAAACGGATTAAGCAATCGAAAAGTCAGTACAGTAAGCCAGCCATAACTCACGTCGCAAGCCCCTTTGTTGGTTTGTTACCAGCTGACTTGCTTTCTCCAGCTCCAGCTACTAAAGCCAATGCCCCTATTTATTTTTTTTCGATTCCTAACCCTTTCGTAGGGCGCCTCTTCTTCTTATTAATGCTAATAAGACAACTTATATACTCGCTACTCCTACTCCTCTCGTACTAGCTTCCGTCTCTTCATCTCTACTTCTGTCTCTTATCCCTTCCCCTGACCTTCTCTTACTTTTTTTCTGGCTTATTAACTCGTCTTTCCGCTTTGTCACTCTCGTATTCTGAATAGGAATCGACAAGCAGGCGAGCGGAGTGAGGTCGAAAAAGAAAACGGACCTCCTTACCTTATGAAGCCTTACTGTCCTTTACCTAACCTACTCGCTCGCCGAGCTTCTTTTTTCTTGGTTATTAGCTTTTTGACTCAAGACTCCCTACTGGGTCCTCACTAGCGTTCGCCTCACTCTGATATATCTCGCCTGGCTTTTTCACTCGAGTTGTTTAATTGATATTACCTTGTTCGCTTGGCTTTAGCTCATTTTTTTTGCCATTTCTTCACCCCTTGAAGTAGGAATCAGAATGGCAATGAGAAATTTGAGCAATAGTAGTCTCGTAGGTGCAGGTGCTGGTGAAAGAATAGCTTCTGGGGCTGGAGTCAAAGGAGCTTGAATAGACATCGAAATCATAATAGAAACCAGGCCTGCGAGCTGCGAGTGCCCTTTGGTTGTTGCGAGCCTGTCAAACCATAGCTCACTTCGCTCGCCTTTCTTTTTTGATTGAATTAGAAAGAACGGGACGGGGGGATGAAAGACAAAGAAAGGGATCAGGGGGCTTTATGATCGAAGAAAAGGAAGGGGCGTGGTTGATGTGTCGCTGGGTCGGTGGGGAACCCGTAGGAAGGGGGGACAACCCGCCGAATTCACATCAGAGATCGCCAACATGAACACAAACGAAATCGTCGAATTTTGTATAGAAACAAAACGAACCACTTCTATTCTCGGAGCCCACTCCGCGGTATATGAAGAATTGCTTTTTGGTCCCTTTCGTCCAGTGGTTAGGACATCGTCTTTTCATGTCGAAGACACGGGTTCGATTCCCGTAAGGGATAGGTACTTCTTCCCGGCCGGCGGTATCATTGCTGAGTGATCGCTCGCTATCTGGCTGGAAAAGGTGGTTTGGAAGCTTCCTCTCTCCCACCAAGCAAGACGAGAGGTTCTCAGTGATGGACTTCCTTTATTCCATAACCTTAGCCTGCAATGTCCTTCCTATCATAGATTCTCGAACCTCCGCAGAAGGCGCTGTCAAGCCATGCGTTCTTTCTCTCCTCCCCTCAGCCACACATCTCTTTCGTTTGCCCCTATTTTTTTTCATCTATGTCACCGTCTCCTCAATGAGCATTGATTGATGGTTTGTACCGGTCAATCTGTATATCCTATTCTTCTGGCATAGTTTTTTTTGTTGGATCAAAGATCAGCAGGTGATCCGTCCTTTCTCCTCTGCCGTGGTTCATGCATTCTTCCTTCCACTTACGTCGAATCGACGTTCCAAGGCCGCCAAGAGCGGAAGGCGACCGTTAGGTCGCCCACGGAGTGGTTCTTTTTTATTTCTAATAGATAGTTCGTTATTCCTTCTTTCTATTTATGTGGTCGAAGCACCACTACACCAGGTGGTAATAAATTCAGTGTATCGTTGGCAGCCTTCATTCCTGCCTACTCGCTTCTATCACCTCCCGGCACGGTCGCCTCCGGTCGCCTTGCATTCTGCACGGTTGCCCTTCCATCTCCCCTTCTTTAATGGCGGAGGGATTCCATCGCCTGCTCCCGCTTAGATAGAACAGGAGCCCTGCCAGAACTAGAACAGGCCTTGTTGATATAGGTCACTTATTATACAAGACAGACCTTGACTGCCGCAAATCCAGTCTTATACGCCCTGCCCTATAGATTTGTAATACTCCCTTCGGTCGCCTGCTTTTGGTCGTCCATAGGAAAGAAGAGAGGGGTCAGCGAGCAGGTGTTCCCCATCTTTACCAAAGGCAAACAGCCCCTATGTTATTCAGCGTGGGGAGCCCGCATGACAAGAACAGGCAGCAGGCGACCGGAGGGAGGACCAATACTTCTTTTTCTTGCCATGCCAGCCACTTCAATCAATCAATCATATGTTAAGACACTGGCATTCATGACTTTTTTCTTTCTTAGGGACTTTCTTCAAAGGCCGGCTTATTACGCTGCTTACTTATCTAACTTCGCTACGCTTACTCACTTTCTTTCAAGACAAAGAGGATAGCTCGCTTCTTACACCACCACTTCTAAGATAAGAGACCACTCTTCTACTTTGAAAGCGCTACAGCTAACCGGTTGCTTGGTACCAAGTGGTTGGTTGGCAAAGAAGAAGAAGCTAAAGAAAATCTTTTTCTTTTCTTTAGCTGCTCAACACAGAGCCGGGAATAATGACCGGCATAGAAGTCTCTTGCACGCAAGGCAGCTACTGGATGTCATGGTTCCGGGGCGCCATGATCCTTCTATCTGGAACAATCAAGGGCACTGACTGACTGTATCAATCATCGCTCAGTGAGCTATTACGCCAATAGCGCTTCGCTTGCACGCAAGGCGGCAAGCCAGGTAGACGCACGCGGGCGAAGGAGATGCATTTTAAGTACTGGTGGTACTGGACAAGCTCTAGGGGAATAATCTCTTTCTTATTTCGCAAGCACCTTTCTTTCCCATGACGACTAGGAACAGGCAAATCAAGAATTTCACTTCGAACTCCGGACCTCAACATCCTGCTGCTCATGGTGTTTCACGATCAGTATTGGAAATGAAAGGAGAAGTGGTGGAACGTGCGGAACCACATATTGGATCACTCCAGTGCGGCACGAAGCCGCTGACGCTGAGTAGGCTCCTATGCCGCTAGCTATGCCCTACTCGGTCCCCCGGCACGGTGGGGGTTCCGTAGCGCGTCATGAGCACCGGGCAAAGGGGCAGTTGAGCAACTCAAGCGAACCGCCCTACCTTTGGATAGGGAAAGAAGGGAGAAGGTTGTGAAGGTGGCCTCGTTATCCACACATCCGGTCGGATGAATGGAGGCGCTATTAAGTCCTGGGTTTTCACGAGCGTTGGCAGGTCCTGGAGTGCCCGTCAAGGACGCTAGCGCATACCCCGGGGTGATCATTACCACCTGTACCGCACATCTCGGCACAGTGGAACGTGTAACCCGCCTGCTGTCCAAGTCAACCACTTCATTTCCTGTAATCCATAGCGCCTAACAGAACGTAGCAGCAAGGGACAACCCACCCATACAGACAGCCTGCGGGGTGGATGGCACTACTGGCAAAGACCGTCTGGCAAAAACGCCGCAGGCGCGAAGCGTGGTAGGCCTGCGCCGGGGGAGCATAGGGAGGAAAGGGAGCCCGTACGGTAGAAGAGCCAGGGGAGGCCGGGTCATTTGACAAAAATGGAAGGCGAGATATATCGAAGTGAGGCTAACGCAGTGAGAAGGGAGTAGTGAGGAGGTACCGAGCGGCTCATTCATTCTTGGAAAAAGAGGGAGGGAGCGAGCCAATGGATCAATAAATAGATAGAGTCAACGGTAGACAGACAGCGCTGCCTACACGCGAAGACGCTTCCGAGGTCGAGAAGTCTCAATTTCAAAAAGGATTTGCTTGCGAATGAATGCTGGGCTGGGCCACCTCGAATGGCATGAGCCGCATGCGGGAAGACCCGCACGTACGGTTTTCAGTGGAATCCGGCCGAAAGACCGGCCGGCGCCCACCCGACTAGAGGGACTGAGAAATTAATAGAGTACAAAACTTATCTTCAAGCTTTACCTTATTCTGATCGTTCAGAGGGCGATCGCGGAGTCACTGAATGAAGTCCTCCATTTCTTTCGGAGGTGCTGACCCGCAGCGAGGCAGATATGACTAAGTGACATATTGAATATGGCGACGACAACAGCATGTCGTAGAAGGAGATAACAGGTGGAGCCAACGACCCATTAAGACTCACGTATCTACAACTACATCCCCGAGCGGCAGTCAAACGGGGCGTAAATACGAGATGCCAGCGGAATAATCGGCCGGACAGAGGCTAGGGCTGCTTCCTTCCCACCGCGTCCTTCCTTGTGTGTCGGAGATACAAAGCGAGTGCACTGGAAAAGAACGGGAACTGGGTCGATCTATTCCATGGCGAAGCATCCGAAGCATAACTGCATACTCACACGATCTTTGTCGAAAGATAGGAGCATTCGGTGGAACCGGTGAACTACACTTGCTTCTTGATAGATGTGTGGGACAGAGGGCTCGTGGTACCTGCTGTCCACCCTTCCTCCGCTTTGATAACCGTGTGAACGGAGAGTGGGCAGAGCAAAAGGGAAGGAGGTCCTCATACGGAGTCGCACACTTGAGCAGTGCGAGAGACTAGAGAATGGGTCGAGTAAACTCCCTGCGTTCCTCTTGGCTTTCTGGCCTATGTACCTTAGCGAATATCCGAATGAAAGTACCTTGCGTACTAGGAATAAAGGAAGGAAATCAATCGTACTGATTGCGCATACCCGGAATGAACAAGCAGTAAGAATTAGGTACTATATTTAGGAAAGCTAAATAAGTCATATACGAAATACTCTCGGCTACTCACCTAACTTAGCGAATAGCGGAGCTCTATCAGGGAAAAGAAAGAGATCGAACGGAAGGCTTGCTACCGGAATGTTCGCTTACCTGATTGCCTGCCTATCGACCGAACCGCCTGCTGCTGCCGCACTAGCAAGTCAAGGCTTCACTTCCTTTTACCATGAATGCTAATGCAACCTTCCTTTCAGCGAGTTCCTTAGTCACAAGTATTATAGTTCTAAAGGTTCTGAAAGAATCGAACTATTCAAAAGATTCGTGTACGGATTGCGCCTGCCTTTATCTTCTTTAAGAGAGTCCCGAGCAAGTACAGTAGTAGAGTGCTACAGCTACAGGGAAGAAGTAGAGCCAAGGTGCTGTTAAGCCGTAGAGTGCTAACTAAGACTTGGAGACATGTAGTTTTCTTAAAGGAAGATGCCAGCTAGCTTACTTGGCTTTGTTTACAACAGAGAGGGAAGTCTCTTCCTTCCTCACTAGCGTTCGCCTCACTTCGCTCGCCTGGCTTACCGCTCCGTGGGCGACCTAACGGTCGCCTACTTTTTGTTTTTTTACGAAATGGAAGTTTCTCTCATCTTTCTTTCATAACCTTTGAATTACTCATTTCATTTTCTTTCGCACTGGAAACCATTCTAGTAGAAGTTCGAATCTGTTCTCTTCGGATATTGCTCGGTCTTCTTTTGACATGGTTTACGTCTTACTGGTTCCCGGAAGAGTCCATTTTTCTATTAGCTAAACCCTTTCTTACCCTACCTTTGGACTCCTATTTTGTTTGTACACAATTAACGGAGGCCTTACCGACATATCTTGCAACCTCTCTAATTGCATGCTCTTACTTCGTCTTTTCCTTACTAAGTCATCAAATTTGGTGCTTTTTGATCCCCAGTTGCTATGTGGAAGAAAGGACGAAATACAATAGATTCTTCTATTTAAGTGCTTCTCCCTTCTCCTTCTTCCTGTTCCTAACTCCTTCCCGGGTAGTTCCCAATCTTTGGCACTTTCCATACTTCGTGGGTGCAACAAAAAGCAATTTGCTTATTATCAAGTTACAACCTAAGATCTATGACTATATCATCTTCACTCTTCGTATTTCGTTCATTTCATTGCTATGCTCCCAGGTACCTGTCATTGTGATCTCTTTGCCAGAAAGAAGGGGTCTTTCTGTGGAAAGCTTCACGAACAATCGTCGTTTTTTGATGTTTTTTTCCCTTCTCACAGCAGCTCTTTCCACAGCTCCAGATATTTGGTGCCAAATCGTCGCTCCTTTCCTTATTTCTTCGATCATAGAGTTGGCTATCTTTCTGGCATTGATTGTACAAGTTCGTGAAGAGGGCTGGACGAGTAGAATGAGGCGCCCGAAGGCGACCGTGCCGGGAGCCCACTCTGCGGTGACCGTTAGGCGCCCGAAGGAAGATCGACAAAAAAGAGTAGTAGAGTAGCCCCCCTAGAACCTGGCAAAAGTCACTATCAAAGAATTCCTGAGCAATTCAAAGTAATGATTATAAGAAAGAGAAGACTCCTTACCTGGATGAGTGATAGATCTGGCGAGCTCCTGTGAAGAAGGCAAGCAAGGAGCTCGTGCATTGAACTATTCAATCAAGCGGAGGCGCTTGCGAAAGAGGAAAAGAGCTAATTCAAGGCCACCTATGAGCCGATCAGACCTTTCATGCACTCGTATTCATCCAGACCGACCCAGCCCATCTAATCTCACGAAAGTTTAGGGAATCCCTATACAAGCATCCGAACTCGCATTCTAATGTGCTAGAGACCCCTCCCAAGGAAGAAGGTAAAGGCGACCGTTAGGTCGCCCACTCCGCGGTTCTGCAAGAGCTAGTGAGGCGCCCGAAGGCGACCGTGCCGGGAGGTGATAGAAGTTCGACTCACTACGCTCTAAGTGAGTGAAAGCGAACGCGGCATGAGGCGACCGAAGGGAGGAAGGTGTGTTTGCCCATGTTGAAGAAATAGGGTTTCGGTAAACCTGACCTAGACCTGAAGGGAAATGGCGCCTCGCGTTCCTGTAAAGGGTGGCGGGCTGGGTCTCAGAAGTAGACAGAAAGAATTGTATTATAGATGAGATCCGAGGGGCCGTTTAAGCACAGAATTCCTAGTGGGAAGGAAGGGCTAGAGAACTACTCTCCCAGAGGTATAATTCCATGGTTTTCGTTTGCAACTACGAGAAAGGATAGGCTGGTCCAACCAACTAGATCAATTACAACTAAATCAATAATTAGAACAGGAATTGCTTCTTCTTTTGAGAGCCGGGTCCGGGTCACCACCGAACATTCAAAACTTCCTCGACATAACCGCGACCTAGCTGCCTCCAGAGCTGGTTACGCGGAGTGGTTCGCACGGACCCTTCCTAAACTTGGGGTCAAAAATGAAGAATCTCATTCCACTGGGGAACTCATTATCGATTCACTTCACACCAACAAAATCGGAAACATCTCAATCCCGGCACGGTCACCGCCCCGTGGGTTTGCTCGCCTTCGGTTCGACTACTACGACCTTGCAATTAAGCTTTTGGATGGCCATAGCAAGTGAGGGGC
>JANAVB010033709.1:0-50979 GCA_029216955.1 Iris pallida | reverse complement strand
AGAAGAAGATGATGAGCGATGATCGAAGTTCGACTGAAAAAAAAGCATGGTGAACTATGAACGATATTTGCGATCTCTGCTGAAGATGAGAACAATAGAATTCAGATCTCTCGTGAAGAAGAAGAAGACGACGAGAATCGCAATCCAAATCTGAGTTTGTGCGAAGGGGTAGTTATGGTATTAATTTTGTAAATACAGAGCATCTAAAGAAAATCTTGGAATACTTAACGTGAAAATATATAATTCTGGGCATTTCATAAAACCCATTTTTGGTGAATTTTTCATAAAAATCAACCCCGAAATTGGGTTTCTCAGCAATTTCAGACTACAACAAGAGACATCACATTATCTATTCTACTATATAATAGAAAACTTGGTGGTGAAATTTTTGAATTCCTAAAATACCCTTGAGTCTTTTATAAACATGACATTATTATACCAACTTGCATGTCATTTATGTTTAAAAGTAAATAAAATTTGCATGCAAGTTTTCTTTTCCATACAAACTCTTCATGTTCCAATGTTAATAAATTTTTATGTCCTTACCATGTTTTAAAGATTATTATTCTCAATAGAAAATTAAAAAAAAAAATGTACTTTGAATCTCTTGGCATTGTAAAAAGAAAGCACCCACACATGAATAATCACCTGGAAAGGACGAAAGACGACAACTAATCTTATGATATTCTAATTAAAATACGTACAAAGTACGTACATGTAGACTAGTATATTAAAATGCGAGAACGGCCATACTTAAACCAGTTTTACTACAAATATAATAACTACTTCTAAGGCAAAGAAAAACAAAGCACAATTCAACAATTTAATTACGGACACAAATCGTGATTCACAAGTCATTGAAGTCGAAACTTTGGACTCTTGCCATGAAATCCTTGTAACCCAAGTGTGGTTTTGACCTGCACTCTTCATCCTCCAGTGCTCAAGCTCGATCAGTCGACAGAAACTGGTTGCATGTTCTCGGCCTCGCGCCTGAGCTCTTCAAATAATACCGAAGAGAGGTATCTCTCGCCCAAGCTCGGATGAATAGTCTGGAATTGACAGCGTAAGATCGATGAAGTTGGTTTTACATGAACTAGAAGATTGGAACATAAATACGTACGCTCATGAAAATATCAAGATCCCGATACGAAAAAAGAGTCGAACATACATTACATCTGATATAACCAACTACTGTTCTTGTCTTTGGATTTAGATCAAACATTTAAAAAAAAAAGAACAATTTGAGCATAGGAAATTCTTATCATACACAGTTCAAGATGTTAGAATGAATATTTGTGACCGTATGTTCAATTATTTACTGTGCTTATCATCTTCACTCTGCACTATATAATGAACCTTGTCTTGCCTGGACGATAAAAATGATTTTTAGTTTGCATTGAAGATAGCAAGGAAGCATAAATCCATGGTTTAAAGTATCAGCCGATACCGATCCGATATGGCCGACATGTTCGATCCGATACCGACCGATACCCGTACTGACCGATACCGACATTGGGGTCTCTTTTCCGGTCAATTCGGCAAAAAAATTAAACGAAAAAGACAAATCAGCAAGGGTTTAAAGCATAATAAGGTTGTAAAAGCATGTAAAAGAAGAAAATCAATCTATTGTATGTAAACCAATCGGTAAGGGTGACTATTATTTCATTTAATTTCAAAACTACTAAGAAATAACACTGAAAATACTTAAAATTATGCCTAAATGTATAAAATATATGTTTTTAAATGTAAATAATTTATTAATAATTATTATTTTTCCGATACCAAAAATCCGATACTCAGATCCGAAACCGCATATACTACCGATATCGCCTATACCAATACTCGTAGGAATAGTCCGGATTCCAATACCGATACTGCGAACCTTTGCATAAATCAGTACCATTCAGAACGTTCTTTTCAGTCAAGTATATAGTATCACAGAAATAATGTGATGAATTGCTGAAAGTGATATAGTACAGCATACCACAATAAGCTTTCCCTTGTTCTCGGGCATTCTTGCAAGTCGAAGTGCAGCAACCGTATTGGCCCCCGATGATATCCCCACCTAAGATACAAAATTATAACGACGTTAGTATTCAAATGGTTCTAGAATACAATTAAAACTGAGATACTATTTGATTTCCTAATTAGTACCAGAAGCCCTTCTTTCAATGCCAATTCTCTTGCCATCTTTACTGCGTCATCACTAGATACCTGGCAGGCATTATGGATTTGGTTACTACGTACATACGCTACGTGTCTACATTTTTGGAGAAAATGATAATATAAGGGAGAAATCTAGCTTGCCTCGAGGACTTTCTCCATTACATCCATGTCCAAAATGTCTGGTTTGAAGCCAACCCCATTGCCAGTAATAGCATGAGGACCTGTCCGAGCAAACATATTTTCAGTAGGTAATAGGGAGCAACTTTAGATACAGGGAATTAAGCTCTAATTAGTTCATAGTGTATGTACTTACAATTATCGAAAAGAAAAATTACGAAAACAAGTTAATTAAGTAATAACCATCATAGTGTGCAAATTCTTGAATGAAGCCTGGCATAAGAATGGTGGACTTTGTACATACCAGGTTTTCCACCATTCAGTATATTGCTTTCCGCAGGCTCTATTCCATATATCTACAAGAAAGTACAAATTTAAATACAGACAAGAGTTTGAAAATATATGAAAGATAAATAAAGATCACAGAATTGTCTATGCCATTAGTCTAATAGTCAAATGACTCAGTCGTATAACAATGTTACCTTCACATTTGGGTTCATAGCTTTGAGATATTGGCCAACTCCAGTCACGGTGCCTCCACTCCCTATTCCCATTACAAAGATATCCACTTGGCCGAGAGTATCCTCCCATATTTCGGGACCAGTAGTCTCATAATGGACCTGAAATTAGACAGGAATAGCATAAAAAAACTTATTTGAAAGAGAAATGGTCTTTTATTGGAAGAAGATTAAAAAAAGGCGGCTGTAAATAACGTTAAACATGATTTAATTCAAAATGAGGAGCCAAGTGAAATACCATTTTCAATTATTTCAACTGAAATGATCTATAAAAGTATAATTTTAGAGAAATTTACATTTTTTTTTGTGAAATCATCAAGAGATGTTGGGCTTCAGCACTGATCTTCACTTATATGCTAGTCCATAAAATTGCAGTCTATGGATAAAAAGGCTAGTAACGTGATACTATTGATAAGATGGTTCAAGTATGATTAGCATATAGTAATAGAAGTGCCTGACTTCATCTATAGTTCTTCAGTTATCCTAGCTAATGTCTTGGAGGATAAACATGGCATGATCTTATCAAGCACGCGATAACAGACATGAGTAGATAACCTCACTTCAGTTGTCATATCTGAAACTCGTAAGGCATACACGACACACTGAATTTTCAGAAATCTATCAGATATTTATTCAGAAATGTGCGGACAATCTAAATTGTATGCCATATTATAGATAGCTAGGATATGAGTAAATAACTTCACTTCAGTATAGATAGCTAGGATATGATCTTTCATATTTATCACACCTGTTTTCTGTCACTTAAACTGTTTCTTATGCCATATTATAATTTTCAATTCTGCAAATATCTTTGTTAGTATCCTACTAAAGCTTCATGTTTTGTGCATTGATTCATTTTAATTACCAATACAAAGAAAAGTTCATACAAGTAACAATTACATAATAATATGCTCAGACCATGTGGATGACTAGAAGATTGTTACCTTAACGTTAGCAGGGTTGTTGAACTGCTGAAGCATGACTGCCTCAGGGTAAGTCTCCAGGAGATCGTACGCCTTCTTCACCGTTCCTCCCATCCCCTTGGTAGGGTCAGTGAGTACTAGATCGGCCCCAAAGGCTCTCATAGTCACCCTTCGCTCGAGGCTTGTGTAAGAGGGCATGGTCAGCGTGAGCTTGTAACCTTTCATAGCTGCCATGAAGGCTAGCCCAATTCCCATGTTTCCAGATGTCGGCTCAATCAACATACTCTGTTATGGACAAGAAGATAAATAAGACACTTAGTAGACCAAATAAAAATCTCATATTGATTGGTACAATCAGCAGACCAAGTCGAACATACTATATTGGACTGTAAAATTAAGTTTGTTTACTTGATAGTTAGAAATATATATGTATTTATTCTGGATTTGCAATCATAGTTCTTCATCTATTTGAGAGCTCAGCCATTGACCACCATGTGGTTCATGAATATATGCATCTATTTACCGAAAGGATATTTTGGTGTTGGTCGTACAATAATTCTATCATCAGTTAATAACCGATATAATATTTCACAGAAAATGCAATCAGCTCCATCTTGTGTCATGCATGTATACATATTGCTCCATCTTTGCGGCGTCTCTCTATGAAGTCATGTATGCTTGTTGGTGGTCTAGCAACTAGCTGCAATCAGATACTCTAATCATATCAAATCTTACTTAGCAAAATATATGCAGAAAATATAACATTTGATCTGCAACTTTTCATCTCTTTATAAAACAAATTGGGACGACATTTAATAAGAAGTTCCCAGCCATACCATATGATCTCTGATTGCACATTCTATTGCATGGAAATAAATAAACAACAGCTCGATCACTATATATATACTGACCTTTCCTGGAGTAATTAGCCCTTTCTTCTCGGCATCTTCTATCATGGCAAAGCTGGTCTGCTCACAAACAAAAACCATATACTATTACAGTATGAAGAAAAAATAACTTACACAATAAAGAATGTTTCAAGAGCTAACAGTACTAATGGTAAAAGACTGGAAGTCCATTTAAACCTCAAAAGATCGAGATTTGAAGGTTCACTATATATTGTGGCATGTTCCTAATAGGTTTAGCTTTTGAGAACACGGGTTAACTAACACAATACCAGAGCAAAATGTCTGGGTTCAAATCCCCTTTCACCTATAAATGTTTTATACTGCCTTTTCGCTTGTGGTCCTCCATTCATTTGGTTTAGCCCGGATTGCACGCTCTAGGCTCGTCCACGTGCTAGTACAGCGAAGCTCATAATTCCGCACACACACTGCAAGGGCTGTTAACGGTTTAATATAATGTTGGCTTGTTCCTAGCAGTTCAAGCTTTCTGGAAAAACTAGAGAGGTCTTTCGTAATCTGGAAAGCACTAACACTCAACATAGTTCTCGTGTCAATGTTGTGTCATAGTGGCCGTGTCTGACATTGGGACACGACATAGGCACTCCAATATACCATGCTTTCTACAACCCTTTATAAATTAATAGGTGATATTGTACAATTTTTTTTTTTGGGGGGGGGGGGGGGGGGGGGGGGGGGGGGGGGGGGGGGTGTGCATTATCACCTGTCCTTGACACTGAATGAAGGTTGCATGAACTCCAACTTAGTGCCACGAGAGCTTCGCACCCTTCAGTAACTTTGTTCAGAAAAACTAGGGGGGTCTTCCCAATAAGCTGCATGTTATTTTCTCACAGATCAATATAAGAAATAGTTTTAAAAATCATATAGATTAAACCTTAGTAAATTGTCAATGTCTACACTTCAAGGTCTTATATAATAAGACATACAAGATTTGTAACATAATAATCAGCCTTAATTCATCTGTATCTCAGTGATCTACAAAGTAAGACGAGATGATTTGCAACCAAGCATCTAATTGTATCATCCCAAACTAGATTGTGTAAATTATTTATGGGCAACCGAATATTGTTTTTAATTTATATAACAGCAACAAATGTGCATGTGACAAATATTGCATGATGTTTCATTTACATGTTAGAGATAATATTCTATAGTCTAGTGTATGTTTGTATCGGTTTTGAGCCAAGCCTAACAACAGAAATTTTCATAATAGAATTAAAGTTTAAAGAAATGCCCTCAAAGCATAGTGTTGTTGAAATTGCAAATTGAGACTAAAATGCCCAACGGAAGGGTGTTCAGTGTTTCCCAAACAAACACCCTACATTGGGTGTTTATGTTGAGGTTGGAGCTTAGTCTCTTTCGGTTGGGGGGATTAACAACTAATTTACGTAATCAGAAAAAATGCCTATGCACAAGAAACGCCCTACCGTTGGGTGTTCCTTTATATTTTTTTAAAATATTTCGTGACAAAACGCTCTACGGTAGGACTATCTTGCGTAAAAAATGTCTACCATTGGCCGTTTTTCTTACAATTTTTTAATATTTTCTTTGATTTTCATTATATATAGATATATATATAATATATATATATATATATGGGAGCGGATCAAAAGCCCCCCTTAGAAAGCCCCCCAAAAACCCTCCTCACTCAAATTCGTAATATTAATGTTAATATAAGTTAATGTTAATATTAATGTTAATATTAATTTTTTAAAATTTTTATAGTAATGTTAATGTTAATGTTAATGTTAATATTAATTTAATGTTAAGTTTAATGTTAATTTAGTATTTAATGTTAATATTAACATATTTAATATAACATTAATATTAACATTAACATAAATTACGGATTAGAGTGAGGGGGGGGGGGTTTTTGGGGGGCTTTCTAAGGAGGGCTTTGATCGCTTCCTATATATATATATATATAGATATATATATATATATATATATATAGGAAAATTCTTCAATACATTCCATGAAAAAATTTGTATCGATACATCACAAATCTGAAACCATTGGAGTTCATCCAATGGTTCAAATTAAATAATTTTCTTAGACTATTAATAGAGGTCAAAAGTCAAAATCAGCATTAAATGATGTTTCCTACTCTATTATTCAATCCGAACCATGGATCAACATCCATTGGTTCAGATTTTGGATGTATCGATACAAATTTTTCTATGGAATGTATTGTAGAAGGACACACACACACACATATATATATATATAATATATATATATATATAATATAAGAATATATATATATATATATAATATATATATGTGTGGTGTGTGTGTGTGTGTGTGTGTTTATTAACACTTCTAAAATGTCATCCTACACTCCTCTTTAATTTTATATCATTCAAATTCCAAATCTACTCTTGCATTAAACCTAACATTAATGTGTGCATGCACGAGGGAGGAGTGCATGATGACATTTTAAGCGTGCCAATAATATTAATACAATGGTAGATTGGATTTAAATGATAAAAAAATTAAAGATGAGTGCATGATGACATTTTAGGAGTGCCAGTAACGGCATCCATATATATATATATATATATATATATATATATATATATATATATATATATAACACTAGAATATTGAGAGTTTGGTTAGCTAGTGAAATAATAAGATTTAAGAGGTTGAGATTTTAAATCTTGGAATACTCAATGATATTGTATTAGCCCAATATATGATGCCCAACTGATGGATGTTGCACAATTTTATTGAACTTTAATGTTGTGTATGAAATTTTTTGGCCTAACAAATTCATTGATTCCAAACATAACAATTTTGACACCATCTGTCTCAGACCGATAGAGCCCTCCAAACCAGTCCCGTAATCATGGACTATGATACTACTTGTGGGAACGCGATATGACCTGACGGAATCGGCCCATGAGGTGCGATATTGGACTGGGCTGAGCCTGTATGTCTTAAAAAGAAATTTTCATCTAACACTTAGAACCAATCCCAGTTATCTACATATCCCACTTCCTACAGTATTTGGGACTACATTACCAACTCTATTGTCACCCATATTCATCTGGAAACGAGATACAATCTAACAGTTATGTCTTAGTAGTAGAGTACTAAATATAAAGGGTAATTTCTAAAGGCATTCCATATTTTATTCCGGGACACAGTCATAACATAAAGTAGGACTGTCAACAAAGTTAGCAGTCCTAAAGAATTTAAATATTAAGATAGACTGTTAACGAAGTTGACAGTCCTCCTTAATGTTGGCAGCCTTGGAGTAAAGATGGAGTGCCTTTAGAAGTTACCATATAAAGAAAGAAAGATGAAGGACTAAAATGAAAAGAAAAGAAGAAAAAGAAATTATATGAGATGAGAACAGGTTGAGGAGGGAGGGAGGAGGTTTGCCTGGGTGGCATCCGTTTTGACATTGGTTGCAGATAAGCCCTCAAACTTTGAGGGATCCCAGACTGATCCTTGAGGGCCTCTTGAGTGAGGGTTGATCCCCTCCGGAGAGGAGACAGCCTACTACTGCACCAACCCTTCCTCACCACATGACCCATTAATCTCTCCATATCTCTCTCTCTCCTCTACTGAAGAGCTGAGCTTAGATTTGTTGATACAAAAGTTTGCTTCTTATAGCAGCACCACACACTTTGTTAATGTCCTTCTCATCATACTAGGGCCAAGCAAAACCAGCACTTTGCATGTACCTAAGCCTAGAAAAAGTTTGCTTCTTGTACCACCACTCACTCACTTTTAGAGAATCTTTTCTTCCCAAAATTCTATGTAAAAATGTGATACTTTGTATAAATATATTTCTACTGATTATAAATATTATTTTAAAATAATTAAATTATGTATTAATCATGTCTCCTCATTATAAAAATATAGATCACGCCGATTGTGTAATCAACGAGAATCCACTTTTTATAGACTAAATTGTAATTTGATACCCTCAACTATTATGTTTTTCAAATTGATGTCCTCAACTTTATAAGTACTAACTTAATATCCTATCTCAACTTATATTCTAACTTGATACCCAATTTTTTTTATTCCTAAACTACCCTCTTCCCCTCTCAGCTGCTACTTCCTCCACTCCTCCCCTCTTCCGGCGGCCATCCCCTCCCCCCCCCCTCCACCCCCCACCCCGCCTCCTCCCCCACGGCAACCACCCTACGACCTGCCCCCGACCACCCCCTACCCGACCCCGACCCTACCGGCGACCATCCCCCTACACACACCCCTCCCCCTCCGGCTGTCCCAAGCGCCGCCGCGCACTGCCCTGCGCGCCGCCGTCCGTTGCCATCCAAAGCCGGAGGAGAGAGAGAGGGGTGGGGGGTGGGGGAGGAGAAGGAAGGGACAATTTGGTTCAATTTTTTAAGTATATCAAGTTAGTACTTATAAAAGTTGAGAATATCAAGTTGAAAATTCGTGATAGTTGGGGGTATCAAATTGTAATTTAACCTTTTTCTATAAGAGATAGAACATGGTTGATTGGTACATAGATTTGGAAACAGCAGATCTTTACTCCTCCTTTATTGTCCCTTCCCGTAATAGTAGCGTAAAGCAAAACAAGCACTTTGAATGTACCGGTATAATTGCACTTTTAGATAGGGCTAATTACTGTTTAGATCCTTAATTTTATATGCACTTAGAGTTTAAGCTCCAACATGTTCAATTAAAAATTTTGAATTCTGAAAAAGTAGAATTCATTATACCCTCATTTCTAGCATGTGTTAGTTGTTATTCTTGTACTATATTCAAATTGTAGTGGAAAAATAGAAGAAAAAAAATCCAGAACCCGAACTTTCTAGTTAGAGTTCGTAAATTATAAATTGTAAAAAAATTCAGGGTCCAAATACTAAGTTGTTAGTCCTTTTAGATAAAGATGAAATTTTGTCATTCAACCCCCTCGTACAAATTACTTTTCAGTACAAGTTACTTTTCAGTTAATGGATCTCAGCAAATACTTTGATAATGGATCTCAGTTAGTGAAATTTTGTCTTTCAACCCTCTTGTTAGCAATCATCCGAATAAAACTCGGATTACAGACGAATTTTTTTCATATCTTCGAAAAATGTATAATACTTACATATTTTTGAAAGATTCGATTCAGTATGCAAATTTTCAAATTTTAAACATATTCTATATAAATTATTGAAAAATTTGGCAAAAAAATATGGTAGAAACTTGTTTAATCAATCAAATTTGACAACTTGTTTAAGCTTGTGAAATTTCTAACATGAATATGTTAATTTGACGAAATATTTGACCTTTTTTAACATATTTTATTTGCATTATACCGATTAATATTCGTATGTTTGACGTTTCGAAATTTTTCTGTTTGTCGAATTGCTAACAAGGATTATGAGAAATTACACTTAATACTTGCTAATTGAAACGAGTGGATTCATTTTCTTGACCCCCTATATTATGAATAATTGATTATTTGGACCAAATACCATCATAAATGCCATCACAAGGATCGTTTGGAAAACATGAGTGATGGAAAATCACATTTGTTCCCTAAACAAAATGATTCCATTAGCAAGTTTTCTAATTACAAATGTGATTAAGATTTGGTGGCAGTGGTCAGTTTTGATGTCTGCATCTAAATTGAAGGTGGCTTTACTTTCCAGCAAAAGAGTTCACTAAAGAATTAATTTAATCACTTTGTAGTTTGTTACCAATCCCTACTGTATTTTTTTTGTTTGTTTGTTTTTTTTTTTTTTAAAGAACCCATACTTAATAACTTAATACTTTACTTATTCTGACAAAAGTGAAGCAAATATGTATCGTCTTTCAAAGTGTTCAAACTCGTCGGCCACATGGGGAAACGTTAAGAACATGTGCATTTATGGGCAGCCGGGCAGGGTCCACGGACCAGCAGGGTCGGTGTCCATTGTCCAAGTAGGACTGCAAATAAACCAAGCCGGTCGCGAGCTGTTCGAAGCTCGGTTCGATAAAAGCTCGGTTCGTTTAGTAAACAAGTTGAACTCAACTTTATTTTCGAGTTCGTTTAATAAACGAGTCAAACTCAAGCTTAGAAGTGCTCGACTCGTTTGAGCTTACAAGCTGGCTCGTTTATGAGCTTGCGAGTTGGCTCGTTTAGAAGCTCGTTTGTTTGTTAAATTTTAAATTTATATGTTTGTACAATAATACGGCTGTGTGCTCTATATATTTATATATCCTTAATAATTGACATGAAGAAACTTTTTTAATTAAAATTTTATAAACAAATTGTTAAAATTATAGATGCTTGAATTCAAGCCTAACTAGTTTGAAATCGTGCTCATTAAGCTTGAAATAAAGTTGAACGGGCTTGAAATCAAGTTTAATAAGCTTGATATGAGCTTATCGACCTTCTTTATCAGCTTGAATCAAGCTTGCTTCTTAAGCCAAGCTCGAACTCGAACCAAGCCAAGCTCAAGCTCTAAAATTAATAATTTATCAAGCTGGGGTTCGAGCTCGAGCTCGATTAATTCTAGTCAAGCCAAACTCAAGTTTACAAAAGCTTGGCTCGGCTTGGCTCGTTTGCAACCCTAGGTCCAAGGATAAGTTGGATAGGACTTTGGACTTAGGCAACTCATCTCTTTTCGGGACAACCCTCATGCTCAACATGTTCATCCCACGAGAGGTCGGAGTCGTAGGTCACCCTCCAGGATTGATCGGCTTACAATAAGCCTCAAGTGGCAATCAAAACTTGCTATGGATAGAACAACCCAACCTTGTGGGCGGCCCGGGGACCAGGCATCACTAGACCGGACTTAAGATCAATCTTGTACATGCACCTTAAATTGTTGAAGAAGAGCGTTAATTTGAATACTCCATGCAGGGGGAGAAATTATTCAGTGAATCGGATCTACCGTGAGTTTTGATTCTCCTCTACTTGATGGTCTGTAAATTTAAGAAATTTTTTGACTTTCATCCCACTTATTAATATGACTTTGTACTTACATCCCACTTTTTATTTTTTTTTACACTCACATCCCACTTTTCGTCACTAAAAGTATTTTTCGTGACAAAACAAATATTTTTTGTGACAAAATAAATATTTTTCGTGACGAAAAGTGGGATGTAAGTCTAAAAAAATTAAAAAGAGAGATGTAAGTACAAATTCATATTAACAAGTGGGATGAAACTTGAAAGTCAAAAAATCCCAAAAATTAAAAAATAAAAGTGAAAGCGTATCCCAATTTACAATCATATTCGATATGAATTATATTATTTAAAAAAGATCTCAAACGTTAAATAAGTTTTTCTTTGTGGATGTAATTATTAAAGTCTATATTTTATTCTATCATTCATTTCACTTTTTCTTTTATACAAAAAGAAATTCATTCCTTACAAATTTCAGCTCCTACCAAACACTAACCAAGAAAATGGTGTTTTCTTTCTATTTGAACAGAAAATATCTCTCTACTTTTTTTTTTCCCCTTGCCTTATTAATTCATGAGTACAAGCGGCTTCATAACTCCCAAGTAGCAACAAGAGTCGAGGATTATATATTAAGGGGTTGTTCACACTAATCTTTCGGTTTATTAAATTTATAATAGCAAAATAGTGGCTTTTCCGTCTAAAATGTGGCAGTAGAATAGTTAATGAGCTGCAAATAGTGGCCTAAAATGTGTCCACAATTAATGTATCTCAAAGTGGAAAATAAATATAACAGTTAATTGAGATACATTAATTATGCCATAAAATGTGGCAGTTGAATAGTTAATGTATACTTATTGGTAATTAAAATTGTTTACCTAACAATAGTTAATGCATCATGCCAATTAATGCTTTCCTGTCCAAAGTGGAAAATATAACACTCTTTTGGGTTCCCAATTAAAATAGTGCCTCAAACTATTGTACCATTCATTTGCAGATTCATTCCATTCATTAACTATTGTGTAAAAACCACTAAAAATAAATTAGGAAAAAACCCGAAAAAATCAGTAAAAAATCATGAAAAATGAAAAAAAAAATGTTGAAATACCTAAATTTTTAAATATATGTTTAGATCAATAACATACGCAATTTATTCATTAAATAGAGAACAATAAAATTAGAAAAAAAAAACCTCACAAATTGAACTAAATTCGTAGATCCAGAACATAAAATGATGATTCACAAAAAGTAAACCTTTTAATTGCATTTCCCATGCGTGTTATGTCAAACACAGCTCCATTAAAAAACTGAAGAAAGAACAAGAACAACAAATACTGAAGAAGTTGCCAAAACAACATCTCCAAAACAAAAAAAAAGAGATTATATAATAAAAAAAAACAAATAGAACTTTCGACCATTTCTAGAGCATAGGAATGGAAAGAGAAAAAGTAAGCAAGAAATGAATCTACTCTAATACCGAAATCATGTCCCCTCCCCAATACCGAAAAAATCCGAAAAAAATCAGTAAAAATCATGAAAAAGAAAAAAAAATGTTAGAAATACGTAAATCTTTAAATATATGTTTAGATCTATAACATACACAGTTTATTCATTAAGTAGAGAACAATAAAATTTGAAAAAAACCTCACAAATTCAACTAAATTCGTAGATCCATAACCTAAAATGATGATTCATCAAAAGTAAACTTTTTAATTGCATTTTCCACGCGTATAATCAAAGAAAACCAAATAGAACTTTTGATTGAGATGTAGCATACGAATGGAAAGAGAAAAAGAAAGCAAAAAATGAATTGGGAGAATATATAATCAAAGAAAAACCAAATAGAACTTTTGATGGAGATGTCATACGAATGGAAAGAGAAAAAGAAAGAAAGAAATGAGTTGAGTCTAATACCAGATCTTAAACAATACCGTGGGCCCTAAAACCGTGGGCTACTAAAACCGGAAATGGTGTGCTCTCCCCAAAACCGTGGTTTCCTAAAACCGTGGGAAGCTAAAAACTGATTCTAAACTAAGGTTTATATATATACATAATATTTTCCAAAAACAAAAGAATATTTTTTAAACCATCATATTTGGATCGAAATTACTAAAGATTAAATTTAAAAGAAATATTAACAAACAAACAAATTCATCAAAAAAAAAAAAAATTCGAACCATCCAATTAAATTTGATAAAAAAATTTCTTTATTTTTAAATTTAATGTGTGCTAAATTAAGGTTTGCCTATATAAATTAATCTTTTTTAGAACAAAAAATTATTGTATGTTATAATTGTAAATTGGTAGAAGTTTAATTTGAGAACAATAGAAGACATATAAACTAATTTATGAAAAAAACAAATTTATTAATATATATATATATATATATATATATATATATATATATATATATATATATTAATTTTTTATTATTTTACGTTTATTTTTTTTTTAAATTTAACTTAATCATTCTTTATTTTTTGTAGAAAATATAGATGTGGATTTAGGTAAATGTACGCCTCCATCAAGCCAGAAAAAATTTCAGCATATATTTTGTGGGAACGATTCGAACATGACCAGTTGTCCATCATCTAGGTCTCCTTTCGGTGACATCACGAATGGTATGATATGATTTTATTTTTACAAAGTATTTAATGATTAATGTTTTCTATATATCTATCTAACAATATATATGTATATACATATATGGTGATTTTTATGCAGTATGTGGGTCAAGTGAGCCTGCGCAGTTAATTGTTTCTCAAGAGAAAAATACATTTGACTACTCGACGAAGAGATTTACAAAACTGCACTCTGATCCATCGAGAGTAATTTTTCAAACTAATGATGATGGTCCTTCAAGTGAGTTATTTTCCCAACCTAAAAAAAATTTATTCTCAAAAATCTGCTACAATAATTTATTAGAGCCTAATTAACTATTTTTACGAATTAAATGTGATCTATGATTATTGTATTGTTATTACTTTTATAACTTTTTCCTTATTTTTTCGCAGAAGATTTAAATCCATATGGAAAACAGTTTTATTCTATCAGCATATTGTTTAATAATGTGCTGAATACGTCTACATATCCTTTTAGTGAAATCACGAATGGTATGGTTGAAATTTATTATTAAAGTATACATACATACATACATATATATTTATGTTTGTAAAGTTATTTATTGAATTATTTTATGCAGTGTGTGGATCAAGTCAATCAGTTAATTTGTCTACTTCAATGAACCAAAGTTCGCTGTATTGCTCGAAAAATACAATCTCAAATTTGCAGCAAAATAGTCATTTAACAACTATTGATTTGACTGCAGATGAGGAGTCTTCAAGTATGTTGTAAGCCTAATTTATTTCTCAAATTCACATATTTGAAATTTTTAATTAATTTCAATTTTTTTCAGAAGAAAAGTAGTTTCAGATCTTTTAAAAATTTGTTGCTTTTTATTTATTTTTTTCTTTTGCAGTGGTTGTTAAATTGACGAATGGAGATTATAAATTCATCATGGACATGCAAATCCTACAATTGGTATTAGTCTATATAAGTTTGTGTGTGTGTTTGTGTCTGTGTGTGTATTTATTAGTTTAGTTTATGAGTTATGTAATTTATTTATATTTTATTGGTATTTTTTATTGACAGATTATTGGGATATTGGCGATCCAACTTATAAATGTAACTTTTGTGGTGCATACTTTTGGTACGACGAGAGAGTTCAGTCTTCCTACAAATGTAAAAACTCGACGTACTCTTTATGTTGTATGCAAGGAAAGATTCAAATTTCACCAATGAAGAGACCGCCTAAAGTTTTACATGATCTATTACATGGTGTGAGCGATAAGAGCAAACATTTTCTAGAAAATATAAGATCATATAACAACATGTTTTCATTCACTTCAATGGGAGGCAAGGTTGATCCGGAACCAAATCAAGGAAATTCTCCACCAATTTTTAGAATGCATGGACAAAACTACCATCTATTAGGAAGTTTATTACCCGTTGAAGGTTCAAGTCCAAAATTTGCACAGCTATATATTTATGATACAGAAAATGAAATTCAAAACAGAATAAAAGCTGTTAGGTATTTATCGAATTTTTTTCCCAGATATGTGCAATGATATATTGATCATTGATTATTAATATATTCAGTTATCTTATTTTTTTTAATATTATTTTCAGGAAGAACGGTAATATTAATAATTTGCATGCAGAAATTGTACGTGATTTGAAGGATATGTTGGATCAAAGTAATGTATTAGTAAAGTCTTTTAGAATGGCTCGCGAAAAAATGTGTGAAGGAGGTAATTCAAGCGTTCGATTGAAATTGATAGGAAGGAGACATGGAGATGGACGACAGTATAATTTACCTACAGTTTCTGAGGTTGCTGCTTTGATAGTTGGAGATCTTGATGAATGCTTAGGTGATAGAGATATTATGGTTGAAACACAAGCTGGGAACCTACAACGAATAAATGAGTTACATGCTTCTTATTTAGCATTACAATACCCCTTGATCTTTCCCTAGGGTGAAGATGGTTATAGAGAAGACATTCCATTATCTGAATCAAAAAATAGAGGTAATGGTGGAAGGAGAGTAAGTATTAGAGAATGGTTCGCTTATAGACTGCATAAAAGGGATAATGAGCCTTCTATCATATTTGCTACTAAAAGACTTATGCAACAATTTTTGGTTGATGCTTATACAATGGTTGAATCTGCAAGATTAAAATTTATTTGAACGCATCAGAAACAATTACGGTGTGAGATGTATAAAGGTCTTACAGATGCATTATTACGAGGTGAAACAGATCCGACTACTCAATGAAAAAGAGTCATTCTACCATCTTCTTTTACAGGAGGTGCTCGGTACATTATTCAAAATTATCAAGATACAATGGCAATATGCAGATGGGTTGGTTACCCAGATTTGTTTATGTCACGCCCCAGTACCGAAATACGGAGACGGACTAGGCCAGCTACTCCATATGAGGTACGTAACGTCATACGGCGATCGTGGCTGTCGAGAGACTAGGGGGTACATGCTACAATCAAGTCTCCTATGGTCCCACAGAGTTCTATGTCTCAATCAATCAAATCACATCAGCAGATAAATGAACATTAAAGATAAAGCAGTAAGGCGTCCCCGACGCTTCATCAAAATGATCATGAGAGACTAGCTTTATAATTTAGCTATCTCAGAGAGTCAGGAGTACAAAATTATACACAGCTGCAGTCTGTTTAATTACAACTATGTACTGACACAAAATATCAAGTAATCCGGCTAACAGTGCCGGTGGCTAAATGCCGCAAAAGTATAAGCAGGAGTGGTGGAGAAGAAACCCACTCGAGTCCCAGAACCGCCATGCTCCTAGTATGCACCATGGATGTCAGGGAGGAAGATCGTATCCTCAGGCTCTGCTACGGAATCTGGCCAAACAAAACCAGCGGGATCAGCCCCGAATAGCAAGTACCGCCAAAGGGGCACAAGAGTTAAGATTAAAAACCCAGTTAATAGAATGATTGATAATAGTAATACTTATGCTACTATTATTGGGTAACGCAACATCTTCAAACCCATATGGCACCCTTACAACCAAACAAGGACAAAAGGTGCCGCATGGAGTCGAGACGTGTCGTACTCTATAACATTCACATAAGTTAAAAGGTATAAGCAATAAAATTTCCTGATCGTGACTTCGGTCGATAGCCTATCGCAGCACAATAACCAACCCAACAATCAAACAAGAACATGGGTTGGATCATGTACCATGATAGACCACGTTCCTCAGTCATTCACAGAAGTAGCACTCCACAACCAGAATAAGTCTTCCGTTCATAACTTCGGTCCACTGCCTGTCATAGTAAGATAACCAACCCAACAATCAAACAAGAACATGGGTTGGATCACGTACCATGACAGTCCGCTTTCCTCAGTTAGTCACGGAAGGTAATAGGATACAAGCAAGTCATTTTTACGGCCAATCAAGTCTACGGGTTTCTAGTGGGACGAGGTTATCCTCGCATCATGTTAATAGAAAATCCTCAGATCGTATCTTTCCAGCAAGGCTAGTCAACCCAGGGGTTCGCGTAGACAGGTATGATTGAGCACAGGTCCCTCGTAAGGCCACCTTGCTAAAACATATAATATATAGCAGGAATTAATCGGATACAGTCATCCACTCGTTGCAGATGACACAGTATCCGTGGAGACCAGCCGGCGCGTCAAGACAATATCTCAAGGCGGCTGGTGTAACACGATCTCGGGATTCTGTCCTCCCCATGCATCTAGTATATTTAGTTGCCTAGTTTAACCCTAGGTGAAATCTTGGACTCACATGCTGTGGCCTGCATGATTATCCTCCTAAAGTCGTACTTTAGTACGAGTACCCCAAAGAGGATCCATGTCAATCAGTATGTCAACATGTTTTACCCTCCTTAGTGTAATGCATCATTGCAAATACGCCGCATGGAGTTACGAGTCTTTTGTCGAGCATGAACAAGAACTGGGACATTCAGGTACATGTATCAGGTAGGAACACTTTGTTCTCCAGTGTCACATTAGTGCTCATATCATGCTCGGGACAAAAGGCGTAAGGATATAAAATGGGCATATAATATCTAATAAAATATCAAAAGCGTACGCACAAAGCACGCACGCTCAAGGGATGAAAAGTCACGCAGGCTCACTCAAGCTCACTCAAGGCAGCGTGCGTGAAAAGTCACGCAGGCTCACTCAAGGCAGCGTGCGTGAAAAGTCACGCAAGCTCAAGGGAAGAGCTGCGTGAAAAGTCACGCAGGCTCAAGGAGAGAGCTGCGTGAAAAGTCACGCAAGCTCAAGGAGAGAGAGCTGCGTGAAAAGTCACGCAAGCTCAAGGAGAGAGCTGCGTGAAAAATCACACAAGCTCAAGGAGAGAGCTGCGTGAAAAGTCACGCAAGCTCAAGGAGAGAGAGCTGCGTGAAAAATCACGCAAGCTCAAGGAGAGAGCTGCGTGAAAAATCACGCAAGCTCAAGGAGAGAGCTGCGTGAAAAGTCACGCAAGCTCAAGGAGAGACACGCTTCCAATAGGAAGCGTGCTCAAACATGAGCACACTGTTCACTGTCTTCTCCAAACAGCAAGAACACCATGGCTGAACCCGAACTTCGAAGCATCATAACTTGGCCATCCGAACTCCAAATCCAGATTTCCAAGGTTCCAACTTGGGTGAAACTGAATGCTCTTCCACATGGAAGCATCAAAACCCATAAAATCCAACTAAAGTAGATCAAACCATGCAAAATCCGAAAATGATTAAAACCTAGATCTACAAAAATCAAAGCTTCAAAATGGAAATTTCCAAGTTCTAAACTAGTATAGATTGAGGAGAAGAACATGTTTTGGCAAATAGTTTTGTAAGAAATCATTGACAAAAATATTGATCCATCTCTTGAGCAAGTTGGTACTTGCCTTGGTTGGTGGAGGAAGTAAATGAGAGGAAGTAAATGAGAGGAGAGAGAATGAGATGAGTTATATATATAGATCTTGGACCCATGGGTTCATGATGAACCATTGGTGAACCAAGAATAGGTTACCCAAATGAGCCAAAACTGTAGGCCCAAATGCAGAAAATAAATTAGGAAATAATATTTTATCGAATATTTTTTGGGAAATGCATGAAGAAATACTGCATACTAAATATCGTATAAATACAAGGTAAATACAAATTATTGATTTCACATATTAAAATACGTATTCCAGGATCGGGGAGTGACATCTCTACCCTTCTTAGAAAAATTCCGTCCTCGGAATTCCAGCCAAGACAGGATAGTAAAATCAGGGCAAGCATGGCATAATCATATACAAGTTAACTATCATAGTAGTTATTATCATACATCACAAAGTGCAAAACAAGCAGGTGCAGATAAGCATGGAATCGTGTCAATAAGGTGCAAAAATATACCTTATCAGTCAAACAAATGCGGATACCGAGATCTGATCTCGTCCTCGCGCTCCCAGGTTGACTCTCCCGAAGAGTGATGGTTCCAAGAAACACGGACAAGACTTATCGTCCGATTCTTGAGTACCTTCTCTCGCCGGTCTAAAATAGATACGGGTTGTTCCTCGTAAGTTAGGTCGGTACCAACGACTAACTCAGAATGATCGAGGACATGACTCGGATCCGGGACATACCCACGTAATTGGGACACATGAAACACATCATGTATGCTGGTTAACGAAGGCGGAAGGGCAAGTCGATAAGCCACATCGCCTACCCGAGCGAGAATCTTAAAAGGACCAACATATCTTGGACTAAGCTTTCCTCGGGTTCCAAATCTGATGATACCCCGAGTAGGCGAAATCCGCAGAAATACTTGGTCGCCAACTCTGAATTCTAGAGGCCTACGATGCTGATCTGCCCAATGACGATGTCGGTCCTGTGCAACTCGAAGGCGCTCTCTGACCAACTTAACTATCTTCACAGTCTGCGTGATCATCTCTGGTCCCAACAACTTTCGTTCTCCGACGTCGTCCCATGCCAAAGGGGACCTGCACTTCCTTCCGTACAATGCTTCGAATGGGGCCATCTGAATGCTAGCCTGATAGCTGTTGTTATAGGAGAACTCCACTAGATGAAGGTGATCCTCCCAAGATCCACCAAAATCTAAGGTACACGTCCGTAGCATATCTTCTAATGTCTGAATGGTTCTTTCTGATTGCCCATCGGTTTGTGGATGATAAGCAGTACTGAATCTTAACTTGGTTCCCAAACTTTGGTGTAAGCTCCGCCAAAAATGGGAAGTAAACCGCGTATTCCGATCTGATACTATACTAACTGGAACACCGTGCTGCCTTACTATCTGCTTCATGTACATTTCTGCTAACTGCTCAGTAGTCTGTCCAACTCAGAAGGGAAGGAAATGAGCGACCTTCGTGAGTCGATCTACTATTACCCAGACTGCATTCTTACCAGTCGGGGATCTAGGTAAACCGGTCACAAAATCTATCGTAATGTGCTCCCATTTCCATTCTGGGATAGGAAGCGGCTGTAGCAACCCTGCTGGTCTCTGCTGCTCGGCTTTTACCTGCTGACATACCAGACACTTGGATATAAATCTCGCTATCTCTCTTTTCATGCCATTCCACCAAAAGTACTGTCTGATATCTCGATACATCTTCGTTCCTCCTGGATGAATGGAGTAAATAGAACTATGAGCTTCGGACATGACTTCTTGTCGAAGGTCTCCACTCGGTACACAGAGTCTGTTTCCAAACCTGAGCGTACCATCTTCATGAATCACTAACTCCTTCCTACGGCCTGATTCACACTCCGACCGCAACTTCTGAATCTGTGGATCTCCTGCTTGTGCTGCCCTTATCCTCTCTACTAAGGTTGACTGAATCTGCATACTGGTCATTCTTCCCATATCCCTTGGCAAAACTACTTCGATTCCCATACTCTGAAGGTCTTCTAAAATATGCTTCTGCGAGATCAAGATAAAGGCACTGTCTCTCCTACTCAGTGCATCTGCAACTATATTCGCCTTGCCTGGATGATACTGAAGATCTAAATCAAAATCCTTCAGCAGTTCTAACCATCTTCTTTGCCTCATGTTCAAATCTCGCTGCGTGAACACGTACTTCAAACTCTTATGATCAGTATAGATCTCTACCCGATCTCCGTATAAATAATACCTCCACAACTTGAGTGAAAACACCACAGCTGCTAACTCCAAATCGTGAGTCGGGTAATTCTTTTCATGGTCTCGAAGCTGTCGAGACGCATATGCTATCACCTTTCCGTGCTGCATCAATACACATCCAAGACCCTTCCCAGATGCGTCACAATATACTGTAAAGCCTCCCGCTCCTACTGGAAGCGTCAAGATCGGGGCTGAGATCAACCTCTTCTTCAATTCTTCAAATGATGCCTGACAGCTAGCTGACCAAACAAACTCTACGTCCTTGTGCGTTGTCACGACCCGCACCCGCTAAAAGGGCACGTGACGCGACAACGCCCAGCCCTCACCGAAAAATCGGCGTGGAACGCTGTAGATTTTTCTACTCTAAACAGTTTATATATATATAACAAAAACCTGTCGAGAATATGGTCAACTCCGAACGGAGGACAAGCAATGAATATATATACGAGTACTCAATCACGACTCTAAGATAACAAAGTAAAGACTGAAATGTAAAGACAACAAGACGATAAAATAATAATAACCTGTCAAGTCCAAACACAAAGAATATATACAGTCCAAGTCTCTAATACAGTCCAAAATGTAATACAGTCTCAAAAGTAGCTGGAGACAATGTCCAGTACAAAGACCTACACTAACTAAGTAATAGGTAGGGTCTCGTCAGGCAGAGCTAAGCCCTGCTGGACCAAAGTCTCCAAGTCTATTCCCACTACGTCATCCGGACCGTAGTAGGTACAGTAGTCTCCCTCATCTGCATCTGTAATATTTTCAGCATATCCTGTCATGATGGAACGAGTACAATCCACTAACAACATTTCACAAGATATGACAAAAGCTATAATCTGTAAATAGAGAGTATATACAAGAAAATCATATAATGTATATGTGAGAATCATGGCAAGGTAAGCTGTAAAACTAAAGCTAGAACAAGGCAAGTAAACTGATCATGGCATGTACAAGAATCAAGAATCATATATCTAGGTGTGTGAATACTAGTTACAACATGTGGCCGGCTTGGGTCTTGCACAAGGTCTACTGGCCTGGTTAATCATACGTGGAGTGTATGATTAACACTCACAAGGTCTACAAGAGTAACAAGGTGGATAATGACCACATGTCTACACTAATACTCCCCGTCCCCGACTGGTAGAGTGGATCCAAACAAGACACGTCACGACGCGGGATTCTACGAGAAGGGAGCTAGTCTCCTCGAGAATCGGCGTCCATGTACTGCACAAGAACTACAAGGGGGCTTGCACAAGACATACCAAGACAACAAGGAATAACACCTCATGTCGGGATCCATGAATACCAACCCGTGTGACCAATGTGTCGAGAACAAGCATATCTACACTAATTACATGGATTATATCAGTCAGCATAAATTAGAAAAGTGTCAGAGAATGTACTCGCCTGAAATATGATATGGTACGTCAATCGGAGCAAATGCAGCGTCTCGAGGACCTATAGAGAACAAGACGTATCAATACTAAGTTTAGAAAGTAAAGTTAAATCAAAATAAACCCTATCTAGTCATTCTAGGTCAAGACATGTCTAGTCGGGTCAATCTTGGTCATTGGAGAACATTAGAAGTTAAACCGGATCAATCTAGGTCGAAAACTGGCTTACCGTTGACTTTTGGTCAACGGGTCAATTCTGGTCAACTCGAGGTCAACACTAGGTCAACTCTAGGTTACTGGTGACTAATAGTTGACTTTTAGTCAACGGTCCAAGTTGGATGGAATTTGGGACCAAATTGGGTAAAGTGTTGACCCATAGTTGACTTTTAGTCCAAAAAGTCAACCATGGTCAACCGGGTCCAAGACTAGGTTTAGACAGCTAATCCTACTCATTACCAACCTATACAATCCATATCCAAGTCCATCTTGGACTTGGAAACTCAAATCTTGGCCGTGGGCCAATTCCCTAATTTACCCTTTTTAAGGGTAAATTTCTACCCTTGGCGATAATCTAGATAGCCTACCTACGCTAGTTATTTTGACCCGATCTCCCTAGGGTAGTAGGGTACTATCCTATAGGTTCGTTATCTACCAAAATACCTAAGTAAAGTGGACGTTTAGTCCACCTTACGGCCCTTTGCAGAAATCTCGAATATTTCGAGATACGCATTGACACGGCGCGATACCGGCGCCCTATGACCCCGATTTCCATCCGGGAGCTTACCCGCAAAATCTAAATCACGTAACCTAGGTCCATGTCAAGTTTCATCGCGATCCGATGCTCCGGGCTCAATTTCCCCTTCTAACTCGATTTCTATCAAAAAGTCCTCTTTTTACTCTAATTCTCAATCTCCTCTTTTCATCTCAATTTTTAGTTCCTCTTCTTCTTCTCAACTTCTCATCTGTTTCTTCTAACTCAAATCCTTCTTCTTGTTTCCTAACTCCTCCTAATTCTTCTCTTTTCTTTCCTATTCTCTCTTCTATCTTTCTTTCAATTCTTCCTTTCTTCTTCTCCTTATTCCTAACTTCTTCTTTCTAACTTCCTACCTATCTATCCACATATATACATATATATATATCTATATATATATATATACCTACATATATACATATATATAGGCCATTGGGGGGGGGTTTAAGGTGTACGTAGGGGTCACAGGGGGGTTTTTGGACTGCTAGCTGCTGCTGCTGCACTAAGCTGCTGCTGCTGCTGCATTAGACTGCTGCTGCTGCTGCAGTCCTGCAGCTGCTGCTGCTGCATGCTGCCTGCTGCTGCTGCTATGCCTCTGCAGCTGCTGCTGCTACTACTTCTCTCCCTCTCGACCCTCTATGTATATACATATATACTATCCTATATATATATCTATCTATACATATATATATATATATCTATATATATATATACATCTATCTACAATTTCCTATAGGTAATTAGATATCTATATATATATCTATCCATCCCTCTACCTATATATATAAACACACACACACGACCACTTATTCATATAAACACACACACACACATATAAATACATATATATACACACAACCATATATATATATATAAACTCCTATACTTATGTATAGGTATATAACCACATACACACACACACCCATGACAACTCCACCACTACCACTCTCTACACTACCACCACCACCAACATTCTCTCATTTCCACTACTCTCTACACACACACACACACACACAAATACATATTATACATACATACATATATACACATATATATTCACATATATATATATATACATATATTATTCAATATAAAACTCCTAATTAATCCCTTAACCTAGATTTTAGGGAACCTAATGAAATCTAGAGGCAAAGTGTAGAGAATGTTATCCTCTCTAATTAATGTGAGGGAAGTAAATGAAGAGGAGAAATAAGTAGAGAGTTAATGACAAACCTAATGGAGAGAGAGAGCTTGGAGGAAGAAGAGATTTTTGAAGAAGAAGAAGTGGGTGACTTTGTGGAGAAGAAAGAGAGGGGGGGGGGGGTTAGCATGGCCGGCCACCTCTCCCATGGGCTATTGGGTTGGGATCCAATAGCCCACAACCCATTAAGCTTGGTTTGGTTCAATTTGGAATCGGGTTGGTTCGGTTTGATTTGGTTCGATTCTAAACGACTAATTAAGTCTCTAAAATGACTAATTAAGTCATGGAAATAGGGTTAAAGATTTCTAGCCTAATTATGATGGCATGTGGGCCAAACACAGCTAGTTTGTGGGTCCCACTAAGGTCCAGGCTACCCGGGTCTCCAAATTGGGTCCGAATTGGATAAAATTCAAACCGACTTAAATAAATTCCTAAAAATCATATAAAATCAAATAAAATTCCAAAAATATCATTAAACTTGAAAATGACAAAAATACCCCTAATTTGAAAAACTGGGGGTGACAAATCTATCCTCCTTAAAAAAAAATTCGTCTTCGAAATTGAATGAGGACTAACACAGCAATCATGAACTGAACAAGGAAGAAAAGAAAAAAAATTTACCTCAAGGCTCGAAGAGATATGGGAATCGCTCCCGCATGTCGTCCTCTCTCTCCCAGGTGGACTCACCTGGAGAGTGGTGTCTCCATGCAACGCGAACCAAGGGAATGACCTGGTTCCGGAGCACCTTCTCTCTTCGGTCCAAGATCTCGACCGGCTTCTCCGGGTAACTGAGTGTCGGTCCCACCTCGATCTCAGAGTGGTCTAAGACGTGACTGGGATCTGCCACGTACCGTCTCAGCTGCGACACGTGGAACACACAGTGCACTCCCTCCAGTGCTGGCGGTAACTCCAGTCGGTAAGCCACTGCACCGACCCTGCCCAGGATACGGAATGGTCCGATGTATCGTGGGCTAAGCTTCCCGCCGCCACCAAAACGAATCGTGCCACGTGTCGAAGAAATCCGCAGAAAGACAAGATCATCAACCTAAGAACAAAACAAGACTTAGAGCTTATCTAAAATAATCACAATCAGACTCAAATACTAGAAAAATCTAGACTATACCTCGAACTCCAATGGTCTCCGGTGGCTATCGGCCCAGTGCCGCTGCCTATCCTGCGCTACCCGAAGTCTATCTCTGATAATCCTGACCTTCTCTGCAGCATCTACCACCATCTCAGGGCCAAGCAAAACCCTCTCACCGACATCATCCCAAGACAAGGGAGTACGGCACCTCCGTCCGTATAGAGCCTCGAAAGGTGACATCTCTATACTGGCTTGGTAGCTGTTGTTGTAAGCAAACTCTACCAAGTGAAGGTGGTCCTCCCAAGATCTCCCGAAGTCCAAGACACAGGTACGCAGCATATCCTCGAGGGTCTGAATCGTCCTCTCCGACTGCCCGTCTGTCTGGGGGTGATATGCTGTACTGAACTTGAGCGATGTGCCCAAGCTAAGCTGCAAACTCCGCCAGAAGTGGGAAATGAATCGGCTGTCCCGATCCGAGACTATACTCACTGGCACCCCGTGTAATCGGACTATCTGCCGCACGTACATCTCGGCCAACCTCTCCGTCGACAAACCCACCTTGAAAGGCAAAAAGTGAGCCGATTTGGTCAATCGATCAACAATGACCTAAATCGCATCCTTCCCTCCTGGAGAGCGTGGAAGCCCAGATACAAAGTCCATAGTGATATGCTCCCACTTCCACTCAGGAATGGGGAGTGGCTGGAGCAATCCACCGGGTCTCTGCCTCCCGGCCTTCACCTGCTGGCACACTAAGCATCTCGCAACGAACTGAGCCACCTCACGTTTCATGCCATACCACCAAACATGCTGTCTCAGGTCCCTATACATCTTGTTTGCTCCGAGATGCATAGAGTACTGAGAACGGTGCGCCTCCTGAAGAACCCCCTCCCGAAGTCCTCCGCTCGGCACGCACAATCTGGTACCATGCCTCAACGACCCATCCCCTGCTAAAGAGAACTCCTCCAACAGTCCCATCTGGACCTGCTCCCTGATGACCTTCAGAGCCTCATCCTCAAACTGAGCTGCCCTGACTCTGTCCATCAGCTCCGACTGCACCTGCAGACCCCACATCTGCGCCTCGAACCCAGGAACTATCACCTCTATGCCCAAGCTCTCCAGATCTGCCAGAAGGTGACGATCCATCGTCAAACACATAGCCACGGGATACCTGCTCAAAGCATCCGCGACCACGTTGGCCTTCCCCGGATGGTACTGCAAGGATATATCAAAATCCTTCATCAGCTCTAACCATCGCCTCTGCCTCATATTCAGCTCCTTCTGGGTAAACACGTACTTCAAGCTCTTGTGATCTGTATAGATCTCAACTCGCTCTCCGTACAGATAGTGTTTCCACAGCTTCAAAGCAAAGATGACCGCTGCCAGCTCAAGATCATGGGTAGGGTAATTCCTCTCATGAGGACGTAACTGCCTAGATGCATAGGCAATTACCTTCCCGTGCTGCTGAAGCACACAACCCAAACCCCGTCCTGAAGCATCACTGTAGATCGTATAACCACCAGATCTAGATGGCAGCGTCAAGATAGGAGCTGTAGTCAACCTCGCCTTCAGCTCCTCGAAGGCGGCCTGGCACTCATCGGACCAAACAAACTCCTCGTCCTTCCTGGTAAGGCGGGTCATCGGCTGGGCAATCTTGGAAAAGTCCTGTACGAACCTCCGGTAGTAACCTGCCAGACCCAGAAAACTCCGAACCTCTGCTACAGAGCTCGGCGTCGACCAGGACTCCACTGCAGAAATCTTCTTCGGATCCACTGAAATCCCCTCGCCAGAGACAACATGGCCTAGGAACTCCACACGATCCAAGAAGAACTCGCACTTGGACAACTTCCCATACAGCTGCTCCCTCCTGAGAGTGTCCAACACAATCCTCAGGTGCTCCTCGTGCTCCTCTGGCGTCTTCGAATAGATGAGGATGTCATCAATGAAGACCACCACGAACTTGTCAAGGTACTGGTGAAATACCTTGTTCATCAAGTTCATGAATACCGCCGGGGCGTTGGTCAACCCAAACGGCA
Source organism: Iris pallida (assembly GCA_029216955.1). Lineage (NCBI taxonomy): Eukaryota > Viridiplantae > Streptophyta > Magnoliopsida > Asparagales > Iridaceae > Iris > Iris pallida. Next base: position 23,311 of record JANAVB010033709.1, on the reverse strand, counting down.
TGACGGTATACTCATACTGGCCATAGCGAGTCCGAAAGGCAGTCTTCGGAATGTCATCCCGCTTCACCTTCAGCTGATGGTACCCCGTACGCAAGTCGATCTTCGAGAACACCCTCGCGCCGCTCAACTGGTCGAACAAGTCATCAATCCTCGGCAGAGGATACTTGTTCTTGATGGTAAGGTTGTTGAGCGCCCTGTAATCAATACACAGACGTACCGTACCATCCTTCTTGGGGACGAAAAGAACTGGCGCGCCCCAAGGTGAAGAACTAGATCGAATAAAGCCCTTGTCCTCCAGCTCGTCGACCTGCTTCTTCAACTCCGCTAACTCGCTATTGTTGACTCTATAGACGTGCTGGGAGATAGGCTCAGCGCCCGGCACTAGATCTATAGAGAACTCAACATCACGATCTGGCGGCATCCCGGGCAGCTCCTCCGGAAAGACATCCAAGTACTCAGCAATAAGTGGATGTGGCAACACCGGCCCCGCCAACAACGCTCCGCAGAAACCATCTCCCTGCTCCACTGCACCCCTGGTGAACTCATACTCCGGCTCTCCCGGCGGCCTAAACAGAATCCTGCCCCCTCTGCAGTCGATGCTAGCGTGGTGCATGCTCAACCAATCCATACCGAGTACTACATCGTAACTCGGAAGTGGCATTACGAGCAAACACGCACTCAGCTCCCGGCCTCTCAAGGAAACTCTCTGCCCCTTGCAAACATTATTAACTAGGATGATGCCATTCCCAGTCATAATCTTGCAAGTCCTACCCAGATATTCAGCAATGATGTTGTACCTAAGTGCAAAAGAAACTGACACAAAACTGTGCGTAGCACCTGAATCAAACAATGCTAAGGCAGGAAAAGAATCAAGAAGAACCGAACCTGCAACTACATCTGCGACTGGCTCGATCTCCTCAGTTGCAAGAGCAAAGGCTCTACCCTGACCACCCCGCTGCTGGTGGTACTGAACAAACCGCTGCTGCTGGGTCGGAAGTGGACCCCTCTGCTGTACTGCAGGAACTCTCGCCGGTGCCCCCTGAGCTGCTACCGCTCCACGGACTACCCTGCGAGGGTTCGCAGGACAATCCCTCAACTGATGTCCAGCCTCCCCGCAGTAGAGGCACAAACCCAGCCTCTTCCGATAAACCTCCCAAACGTGACCAGGCCTCCGACAGAAGTGGCAAGGAGCCCCATGCTGTGCCTGCCTCGGCTGAGTGTGCTGCACCTGCTGCTGAACTGGTGCTCGGGTCTGAACCTGCGGCTGGTGATGCTGGAAAGAACGATGCTGAAGCTGGGGGCGCTTAGCAGCCCCCGCACTACTAGAAGCTCCCGAGAAATGATCACGCTCCCTCTTGGGCTTCAAGCCCCACTCCCGCTCTACCTTGCGGGCCTCCGTATAGATCTGGGTATATGTCTCATAGAAGGAGGGAATGAGGTGCTTGATATCCCAAGCCAACCCCTCCCTGAAACGGCTCGCCCTGGTCTCTGGGTCTCGAACCATGTACTCTGCGTATCGGCTCAGACGGCCGAACTCCGCTGCGTACTCCTCCACAGATAGACTGCCCTGCTGCAGATCCTGGAACTGTCGCACCAGGTCAATCTTGTCCGTGGGGGAAAAGAACTTCTCCCTGAAGAGGAGCGTGAACTCTGCCCAAGTATGGCCCTCTCCAGCTAGGGCTGGCTCGTTTCTGAACCAGGTGCGCGCAATGTCTAGCAACTGCAAACCTACCGCCTCGACCCTCAGGTCCTCTGCCAGGCGACAGGCCCTCATCTGCCGCTCGATATCTTCGAGCCAATCGTCTGCATAGACCACGCCCTCGGTCCCGCTAAAGTCACGGGGCCCGAGCTTCCTGAAGTCCTGGATATCCCCGTACCTCGGTCGCGTCCCCGGATGAGGAGCCCTCTGCTCCACGGCTGCAAGGGCCAACTGATGGGCATCCTCCATGCCCTGACGCATCGCGTCTGTCTGCCTCTGCTGAGCCTCGGTCTGGGCTCTCTGAGTCTCCAGTATCTGCTGGAGGAAGGTAAGCATCTGCCCCATATCTGTAGGCAGAGGAGGTGGAGGTGGAAGTACGCCTGCAACTGGCGGAGGAATCCGCTGCACAGGAGGAGGAAGAACGCCCCCGACTGCTCCCGTCGTGGTCCCGGGCACTGCGGGAAGAGTACCCGCAATGACCCCAGGAACTGTCATCGAGGTAGCTGGAGGAGTACCTCCGAGAGCTCCAACAGAAGTCCCATCTGCAGGGGAGGTGACCGGAGCCTGTCCGCCAGAGGTGGCAGACCTCTCCGTCTCCCCGTGCTCCTCGCCAGGAGAGTGAGTCATAACTATCCTGGAGACAATTTGAAAAGAAGATATCAATATGGCACATGAAGGCAATATCAAAGGAGGACAGCTAGAATGCAGTAAATCAATATCAAAGACGATAAGCAAGATAAGCAAGGAAAGATACTACTGTGATTGAGCACTCTTAGCCTACTACCACCTATATGTAACACAGGCTCGTAGTCAACACTCTAAGACGAGTGCCGCTACGACATCGCACTAATTGCGACTTCTGACCTGCATGGGTCACCACTAAAACGTGTCACGACCCGCACCCGCTAAAAGGGCACGTGACGCGACAACGCCCAGCCCTCACCGAAAAATCGGCGTGGAACGCTGTAGATTTTTCTACTCTAAACAGTTTATATATATATAACAAAAACCTGTCGAGAATATAGTCAACTCCGAACGGAGGACAAGCAATGAATATATATACGAGTACTCAATCACGACTCTAAGATAACAAAGTAAAGACTGAAATGTAAAGACAACAAGACGATAAAATAATAATAACCTGTCAAGTCCAAACACAAAGAATATATACAGTCCAAGTCTCTAATACAGTCCAAAATGTAATACAGTCTCAAAAGTAGCTGGAGACAATGTCCAGTACAAAGACCTACACTAACTAAGTAATAGGTAGGGTCTCGTCAGGCGGAGCTAAGCCCTACTGGACCAAAGTCTTCAAGTCTATTCCCACTACGTCATCCGGACCGTAGTAGGTACAGTAGTCTCCCTCATCTGCATCTGTAATATTTTCAACATATCCTGTCATGATGGAACGAGTACAATCCACTAACAACATTTCACAAGATATGACAAAAGCTATAATCTGTAAATAGAGAGTATATACAAGAAAATCATATAATGTACATGTGAGAATCATGGTAAGGTAAGCTGTAAAACTAAAGCTAGAACAAGGCAAGTAAACTGATCATGGCATGTACAAGAATCAAGAATCATATATCTAGGTGTGTGAATACTAGTTACAACATGTGGCCGGCTTGGGTCTTGCACAAGGTCTACTGGCCTGGTTAATCATACGTGGAGTGTATGATTAACACTCACAAGGTCTACAAGAGTAACAAGGTGGATAATGACCACATGTCTACACTAATACTCCCCGTCCCCGACTGGTAGAGTGGATCCAAACAAGACACGTCACGACGCGGGATTCTACGAGAAGGGAGCTAGTCTCCTCGAGAATCGGCGTCCATGTACTGCACAAGAACTACAAGGGGGCTTGCACAAGACATACCAAGACAACAAGGAATAACACCTCATGTCGGGATCCATGAATACCAACCCGTGTGACCAATGTGTCGAGAACAAGCATATCTACACTAATTACATGGATTATATCAGTCAGCATAAATTGGAAAAGTGTCAGAGAATGTACTCGCCTGAAATATGATATGGTACGTCAATCGGAGCAAATGCAGCGTCTCGAGGACCTATAGAGAACAAGACGTATCAATACTAAGTTTAGGAAGTAAAGTTAAATCAAAATAAACCCTATCTAGTCATTCTAGGTCAAGACATGTCTAGTCGGATCAATCTTGGTCATGGGAGAACATTAGAAGTTAAACCGGATCAATCTAGGTCGAAAACTGGCTTACCGTTGACTTTTCGTCAACGGGTCAATTTTGGTCAACTCGAGGTCAACACTAGGTCAACTCTAGGTTACTGGTGACTAATAGTTGACTTTTAGTCAACGGTCCAAGTTGGATGGAATTTGGGACCAAATTGGGTAAAGTGTTGACCCATAGTTGACTTTTAGTCCAAAAAGTCAACCGTGGTCAACCGGGTCCAAGACTAGGTTTAGACAGCTAATCCTACTCATTACCAACCTATACAATCCATATCCAAGTCCATCTTGGACTTGAAAACTCAAATCTTGGCCGTGGGCCAATTCCCTAATTTACCCTTTTTAAGGGTAAATTTCTACCCTTGGCGATAATCTAGATAGCCTACCTATGCTAGTTATTTTGACCCGATCTCCCTAGGGTAGTAGGGTACTATCCTATAGGTTCGTTATCTACCAAAATACCTAAGTAAAGTGGAGTTTAGTCCACCTTACGGCCCTTTGCAGAAATCTCGAATATTTCGAGATACGCATTGACACGGCGCGATACCGGCGCCCTATGACCCCGATTTCCATCCGGGAGCTTACCCGCAAAATCTAAATCACGTAACCTAGGTCCATGTCAAGTTTCATCGCGATCCGATGCTCCGGGCTCAATTTCCCCTTCTAACTCGATTTCTATCAAAAAGTCCTCTTTTTACTCTAATTCTCAATCTCCTCTTTTCATCTCAATTTTTAGTTCCTCTTCTTCTTCTCAACTTCTCATCTGTTTCTTCTAACTCAAATCCTTCTTCTTGTTTCCTAACTCCTCCTAATTCTTCTCTTTTCTTTCCTATTCTCTCTTCTATCTTTCTTTCAATTCTTCATTTCTTCTTCTCCTTATTCCTAACTTCTTCTTTCTAACTTCCTACCTATCTATCCACATATATACATATATATATATCTATATATATATATATATACCTACATATATACATATATATAGGCCATTGGGGGGGTTTAAGGTGTACGTAGGGGTCACAGGGGGGTTTTTGGACTGCTAGCTGCTGCTGCTGCTGCTGCTGCATTAGACTGTTGCTGCTACTGCAGTCCTGCAGCTGCTGCTGCTGCATGCTGCCTGCTGCTGCTGCTATGCCTCTGCAGCTGCTGCTGCTACTACTTCTCTCCCTCTCGACCCTCTATGTATATACATATATACTATCCTATATATATCTATCTATACATATATATATATATATCTATATATATATACATCTATCTACAATTTCCTATAGGTAATTAGATATCTATATATATATATATCTATCCATCCCTCTACCTATATATATAACACACACACACGACCACTTATTCATATAAACACACACATACATATAAATACATATATATACACACAACCATATATATATATATATATATAAACTCCTATACTTATGTATAGGTATATAACCACATACACACACACACCCATGACAACTCCACCACTACCACTCTCTACACTACCACCACCACCAACATTCTCTCATTTCCACTACTCTCTACACACACACACACACAAATACATATTATACATACATACATATATACACATATATATTCACATATATATATATACATATATTATTCAATATAAAACTCCTAATTAATCCCTTAACCTAGATTTTAGGGAACCTAATGAAATCTAGGGGCAAAGTGTAGAGAATGTTATCCTCTCTAATTAATGTGAGGGAAGTAAATGAAGAGGAGAAATAAGTAGAGAGTTAATGACAAACCTAATGGAGAGAGAGAGCTTGGAGGAAGAAGAGATTTTTGAAGAAGAAGAAGTGGGTGACTTTGTGGAGAAGAAAGAGAGGGGGGGGGGGGGGGGTTTAGCATGGCCGGCCACCTCTCCCATGGGCTATTGGGTTGGGATCCAATAGCCCACAACCCATTAAGCTTGGTTTGGTTCAATTTGGAATCGGGTTGGTTCGGTTTGATTTGGTTCGATTCTAAACGACTAATTAAGTCTCTAAAATGACTAATTAAGTCATGGAAATAGGGTTAAAGATTTCTAGCCTAATTATGATGGCATGTGGGCCAAACACAGCTAGTTTGTGGGTCCCACTAAGGTCCAGGCTACCCGGGTCTCCAAATTGGGTCCGAATTGGATAAAATTCAAACCGACTTAAATAAATTCCTAAAAATCATATAAAATCAAATAAAATTCCGAAAATATCATTAAACTTGAAAATGACAAAAATACCCCTAATTTGAAAAACTGGGGGTGACATGCGTCAAACGCGTTAAGGGCGCAGAGATCTTGGCAAAGTCTGCCACGAACCTTCTGTAGTAACCAGCTAATCCTAAGAAACTTCGCACTTCTGCAACCGTTCTCGAGACCGGCCAATGCTCTACGGCCTCAATCTTCTTCGGATCCACTGATACTCCTGCCCCAGAAATTACATGCCCCAGGAACGAAATGTGATCTAACCAGAATTCACACTTGTCGAGCTTCGCATAAAGTTGATGCTCCCTCAATGTCTATAAGACAGTCCTAAGATGTTTCTCATGCTCCTCTTCACTGCTGGAATAGACAAGAATGTCATCTATGAACACCACCACAAATTTATCCAAATACGGCAGAAAGATGCGGTTCATTAAATCCATGAATACTGCGGGGGCGTTGGTTAGTCCAAAGGGCATTACTAAAAACTCATAATGCCCATATCTAGATCTGAATGCTGTCTTCGGTATGTCTTGCTCCCGGACTCTTACTTGATAGTATCCCGACCGAAGATCGATCTTGGAAAAGACACTGGCCTTGCTCAACTGGTCAAACAGGTCATCAATCCTTGGTAGTGGGTACTTATTCTTCACTGTTACTGCATTCAGCTTGCGGTAGTCGATGCACATCCTCGTCGACCCATCCTTCTTGGGAACTAGAATCACTGGCGCGGCCCAGGGCAATTTACTGTCTCGGATGAATCCCTTAGACTTCAACTCTTCTTCATGTTGATACAACTTATCCTGTTCTGACGACGACATTCTGTAAACTCTGTCTGCAATAGGCCTCGTTCCAGGGTTCAACTTAATGCTAAATTCTACCTCTCTGACTGGGGGTATCCCTGGGAGCTCATCAGGAAAGGCGTCAAGAAAATCTTCGACCACTCTCGGAATCTGTCCTGGCTCTGACACTGCTGCTGAGATGACGCCTCCGGCCTGATTCTTCAAGGTTCGAGTAAAGATGAACTGCTCCATCCCAGGAACGCTGAATATGACCCTACCTCCTCTACAATCAATTATCGCATGACTGTCTCTCAACCAGTCCATGCCAAGAACAACATCAAAATTCCCCATAGGGAATTCAATCAATGATGCGGGCAGTAAATGCCCACATACCTCCATCGGACATGAAAAGCGCACTCTGCTAACTTCTACGAGCCCATTGCCAGTGAGTATATCCATCCTCTCCGACAATGCCTCAAACTCTAATCCAATCCGTGTAGCATATTGTGCAGAGATGAATGAATGAGTAGCGCCTGAATCAAATAATGCTACAACGGGAAATGAGGTGACGAGAATTTTACCTGCCACTACGTCACTAGACGCTAGAGCCTCTCCCAAGGTCAATGTGAGAGCCTGGCCCCGCGGAGCCCCTTGTTGCGGCCTTCCTCGACCATGCTGTTGCTGCCTCTGAGGGCCTTCGACTTCCTGTGCCTGGCGGAACATCTGAGCCTGCGTTGGTAGACGCTGGGCTAGGGGCCTTACTGCTAATACTGGCCCTCCACTCGGGGTTGCCACCGGAGCTGGCAATGCTGGAAACTGCTGAGCTGGCCCTTCTGGCCTCTGCATCACAGGACAAGTGGAGATACGGTGGTCTGAACTACCACACCTCAAGCATAAGCCATTCGCTGACCGGCATACCTCCCTCGTGTGCCCTGCCTTCCCACAGAATGTACAGCCCTGGGGTGCTCCCTGACGCTGTTGCTGGTTTCTCGGCTGCTGATGCCGAACTGGCGCTGTATTAGTTGAAACGGCCGTCCTCCGCGGCGCTCCTGCATCATGAATACGTACACCGGGTGCTGGTGTCGATGTTCGCTGCATTGCTCCTCCTCCAACCTGGGAATGAGATCTCTTCTGACCTCCTGTCCTCGATGCCAACCTCTGCTGGGTAAGCTCGTGCCTCCGAGCGGCCGTCAAAACAGCGTCAAACGTCTGGTAGTCGTGTCCTTCCACAAGCTGTAATAGTTCCAAATGAAGTCCCTGCTGGAACCTCATAGCTTTCTCTGGCTCCGTTACCACCATTGCTGGTACGAAACGGCACAATCTGTAGAACTCTGCTGCATACCCATCTACGGTCTTGCCTGCTTGCTTGAGACTGATAAACTTCTGCTGGAGCTCATATCGAGCTACTACGCCAAAATACTTGGCCTTGAATCTGTCACTGAAGGTGGTCCAAAGAACAGGGCGTCTTGCACCAACTTTTTCTGATGCCCACCAGTCGCAGGCAAGATCCTGAAGTACCAGTTTGACCTGATCAACCTTCTCATCATCTGAAACCTTGGCTGCCACAAGAATGGCTTCGATGTCTTGAATCCAGGCATCCGCAGTGATGGCATCCTCCGTGCCATCAAATACCTCGGGTTCAAGCGACAAAACCTTCCTGATGCTCCCGAGTCGGCCCCGACACTCCTCTCAAGAGCTAACTGAATCCCTTGGTTCAGCAACACGTTCTGCTCCTGCTGCCGAGTCTGTTGTTGTTGGTTAGTGACAAGAAACCCCCGGATGATCTCCATGAGTGCTACGGCGTCTGGTACTGCCATCGCTGCTGGTGCTGCAGGGGTTTCAATAACCTGCGGCTGTACTGCCTCTGGTTCCATTTCTGCTCGTGCCTGCACTGGAGAAGGTTCTCTCCCCTGTTGCTGCCCAGTCGAGCCATGCTCTTGCTGCTCTTCCTCATGGGCCTCGCCCGCTACTGAGAATGAAGCACCCCTATAGAGAAGAATATAAGATTATCAAGTCCGGACAAGGAAGATTTCGAGGATGCAAGTCAGGTTAGAGATCAAGGCAAGGACAGAGAATTCGAAACAGAATTTCAAGGGGAACAAGTTTTGATTGAGACTCCTAATAATTCGTAATACCCCACAAATCTGAAAATCAGACCTGCATGGGCCACCACTAAAACCTTGTCACGCCCCAGTACCGAAATACGGAGACAGACTAGGCCAGCTACTCCATATGAGGTACGTAACGTCATACGGCGATCGTGGCTGTCGAGAGACTAGAGGGTACATGCTACAATCAAGTCTCCTATGGTCCCACAGAGTTCTATGTCTCAATCAATCAAATCACATCAGCAGATAAATGAACATTAAAGATAAAGTAGTAAGGCGTCCCCGACGCTTCATCAAAATGATCATGAGAGACTAGCTTTATAATTTAGCTATCTCAGAGAGTCAGGAGTACAAAATTATACACAACTGCAGTCTGTTTAATTACAATTATGTACTGACACAAAATATCAAGTAATCCGGCTAACAGTGCCGGTGGCTAAACGCCGCAAAGTATAAGCAGGAGTGGTGGAGAAGAAACCCACTCGAGTCCCAGAACCGCCATGCTCCTAGTATGCACCATGGATGTCAGGGAGGAAGATCGTGTCCTCAGGCTCTGCTACGGAATCTGGCCAAACAAAACCAGCGGGGTCAGCCCCGAATAGCAAGTACCGCCAAAGGGGCACAAGAGTTAAGATTAAAAACTCAGTTAATAGAATGATTGATAATAGTAATACTTATGCTACTATTATTGGGTAACGCAACATCTTCGAACCCATATGGCACCCTTACAACCAAACAAGGACAAAAGGTGCCGCATAGAGTCGGGACGTGTCGTACTCTATAACATTCACATAAGTTAAAAGGTATAAGCAATAAAATCTCCTGATCGTGACTTCGGTCGATAGCCTATCGCAGCACAATAACCAACCCAACAATCAAACAAGAACATGGGTTGGATCATGTACCATGATAGACCACGTTCCTCAGTCATTCACAGAAGTAGCACTCCACAACCAGAATAAGTCTTCCGTTCATAACTTCGGTCCACAGCCTGTCATAGTAAGATAACCAACCCAACAATCAAACAAGAACATGGGTTGGATCACGTACCATGACAGTCCGCTTTCCTCAGTTATTCACGGAAGGTAATAGGATACAAGCAAGTCATTTTCACGGCCAATCAAGTCTACGGGTTTCTAGTGGGACGAGGTTATCCTCGCATCATGTTAATAGAAAATCCTCAGATCGTATCTTTCCAGCAAGGCTAGCCAACCCAGGGGTTCGCGTAGACAGGTATGATTGAGCACAGGTCCCTCGTAAGGCCACCTTGCTAAAACATATAATATATAGCAGGAATTAATCGGATACAGTCATCCACTCGTTGCAGATGACACAGTATCCGTGGAGACCAGCCGGCGCGTCAAGACAATATCTCAAGGCGGCTGGTGTAACACGATCTCGGGATTCTGCCCTCCCCATGCATCTAGTATATTTAGTTGCCTAGTTAACCCTAGGTGAAATCTTGGACTCACATGCTGTGGCCTGCATGATTATCCTCCTAAAGTCGTACTTTAGTACGAGTACCCCAAAGAGGATCCATGTCAATCAGTATGTCAACATGTTTTACCCTCCTTAGTGTAATGCATCATTGCAAATACGTCGCATGGAGTTACGAGTCTTTTGTCGAGCATGAACAAGAACTGGGACATTCAGGTACATGTATCAGGTAGGAACACTTTGTTCTCCAGGGTCACATTAGTGCTCATATCATGCTCGGGACAAAAGGCGTAAGGATATAAAATGGCATATAATATCTAATAAAATATCAAAAGCGTACGCACAAAGCAACGCACGCTCAAGGGATGAAAAGTCACGCAGGCTCACTCAAGCTCACTCAAGGCAGCGTGCGTGAAAAGTTATGCAGGCTCACTCAAGGCAGCGTGCGTGAAAAGTCACGCAAGCTCAAGGGAAGAGCTGCGTGAAAAGTCACGCAGGCTCAAGGAGAGAGCTGCGTGAAAAGTCACGCAAGCTCAAGGAGAGAGAGCTGCGTGAAAAGTCACGCAAGCTCAAGGAGAGAGAGCTGCGTGAAAAGTCACACAAGCTCAAGGAGAGAGCTGTGTGAAAAATCACGCAAGCTCAAGGAGAGAGCTGCGTGAAAAGTCACGCAAGCTCAAGGAGAGAGAGCTGCGTGAAAAATCACGCAAGCTCAAGGAGAGAGCTGCGTGAAAAGTCACGCAAGCTCAAGGAGAGACACGCTTCCAACAGGAAGCGTGCTCAAACAGGAGCACACTGTTCACTGTCTTCTCCAAACAGCAAGAACACCATGGCTGAACCCGAACTTCGAAGCATCATAACTTGGCCATCCGAACTCCAAATCCAGATTTCTAAGGTTCCAACTTGGGTGAAACTGAATGCTCTTCCACATGGAAGCATCAAAAACCCATAAAATCCAACTAAAGTAGATCAAACCATGCAAAATCCGAAAATGATTAAAACCTAGATCTACAAAAATCAAAGCTTCAAAATGGAAATTTTCAAGTTCTAAACTAGTATAGATTGAGGAGAAGAACATATTTTGGCAAATAGTTTTGTAAGAAATTATTGACAAAAATATTGATCAATCTCTTGAGCAAGTTGGTACTTGCCTTGGTTGGTGGAGGAAGTAAATGAGAGGAAGTAAATGAGATGAGAGAGAATGAGATGAGTTATATATATAGATCTTGGACCCATGGGTTCATGATGAACCATTGGTGAACCAAGAATAGGTTACCCAAATGAGCCAAAACTGTAGGCCCAAATGCAGAAAATAAATTAGGAAATAATATTTTGTCGAATATTTTTTGGGAAATGCATGAAGAAATACTACATACTAAATATCGTATAAATACAAGGTAAATACAAATTATTGATTTCACATATTAAAATACGTATTCCAGGATCGGGGAGTGACAGTTTATAACATTTACATGCAACCCCAAATGGCCTGAAATACTTCGATATGTTGAAAAAAGGGTCTTCATCATGAAGATCGACCAGATATATTATGTAGGATTTTCAAGATGAAATTGGATGGGCTGATCAAAGATCTGAAGCATAATAAAATATTTGGAACAGTTAGAGCTGGTAACGATTTTGCCATATTTTTTGTACTTAATCATGTATTTTATTAATAAATTTAATATTTATTTGTTTACTATTGTTTTTCAGTTATATATATGGTTGAATTTCAAAAACGTGGGTTGCCGCATGCTCATATTTTATTGTTCCTAGCCAAAGAAGATAAGTTTCCATTGGGTAAATATATTGATCAGATAATCTCAGCGAAAATTCCTGATAAAAAATCAGATCCTACCTATTACAATGCAGTGCGAGATTTTATGATACATGGACCTTGTGGTACTGCAAGAAAGAATTCACCATGTATGTCAGATGGTCGTTGCTCAAAGCACTTTTCGAAAAAGTTTGTTGAAAATACTTTGGTTGATGAAGGCGGATATCCATTATATAGACGCAAAGATGATAGAAGAACGGTTTTAAAGAATGGTGTTGAACTAGATAATCGATTTGTAGTGCCTCATAATCGTTATCTATTGTTGAAGTATGGAGGTCATATGAATGTTGAATGGTGCAATCAGTCTCGATCTATAAAATATTTGTTCAAGTATGTGAATAAAGGACATGATCGTGTAACTACATCCTTCTATAGAACTACAGACGAGGAGGAACCCAAAAACCCAATTGATAAAATTAACATGTATTATGATTGTAGATACATTTCTGCTTGTGAGGCAGCATGGAGATTGTTTGGTTTTGAGATCCAATATAAGAACCCTCTTGTTGAGCGACTTAGCTTTCACTTACCCGACGAGCAGCCTATTATTTCTCAGACGCAGATGCTATTGATACCATTATTGATCGTGTCAGTGTGAATGAAAGCATGTTCTTAGCTTGGTTTGAAGCGAACAAGCGATATCCAGAGGCAAAAAATCTCACATATGCAGAATTTCCACAAAAGTTTGTTTGGAAACAGAAGACTAGAGAGTGGACTCCGAGAAAAAAATGTTTCTCATTAGGTCGAATTTTTTATGTTCCACCTGGTTGCGGTGAGATGTACCATTTAAGATGTCTTCTCAATATCGTCCGTGGACCTAAATGCTATGATGATATTAAGAAAGTCAATGGTATTCATTACGAGTCATATCGTGAAGCTTGCTATGTCTTAGGATTATTGGAAGATGATGATGAGTATATCGATGGTATTATTGAGGCAAGTTATTGGGCATCTGCATATTCTTTGAGAAATTTATTTGTGACATTATTGTCATCTGGCTCTATAAGTCGGCCTGAATTACTTTGGAAAAAGTGTTGGACATACTTATCGGATGATGTTTTATATAATCAACGAATTGCGTTGCACGACCAAGGTAAAATGTTTCTTTTCTATTTTTAAGTTTAATTTGAGTTTTGCATATTATTTGATCGTTAATATAGCTTTAAAATTAATTATAACATATTCTTTCTCTCTTTAATTCTAGATTTGCATATGAGTGAGGATGACATTCAAAATCGCGCCTTGGTTGAAAAGTTATTAAGGAATTGTGGTAGAAGTTTGCGAGAATTTCCATCAATGCCATTTTCAAACATGGACTCCTTATCAAACTACAAATAGATTGGTGCATGATGAATTAAATTATGATAGAGCGGCTCTAGCAGAAGAACACGTACACCTACTTGCTCGCTTGAATGATGAACAACAATATGTTTACGACATAATAATGGATGCTGTTAATTCTACAAATGGTGGTATTTTCTTTTATACGGATATGACGGTACTGGAAAAACGTTCATTTGGAAAACATTATCTGCATGCTTGAGATCTAAGGGAGAAATTGTTCTAAATGTGGCTTCAAGTGGGATAGCATCACTTCTGTTGCCTGGTGGACGAACAACTCATTCAAGGTTTGCTATTCCAATAAATATAAATGAGGATTCAACATGCAATATCAAACAAGGAAGTCAACTTGCAGAACTAATTGTTAGGTGCAAACTTAAATTTGGGATGAAGCGCCAATGATGCACCGATATTGCTTTGAAGCGTTGGATTGATCGCTTAGAGATATAATGCAATTTAGCAATCCACTCAGTTCTGAGACACCATTTGGAGGAAAACCAATTGTCTTCGGAGGAGATTTTCGTCAAATATTGCCTGTAATTCCGAAAGGTAGTAGACAAGATATAGTTCATGCAACTATAAATTCATCTTATATTTGGCAAAACTGTAAAGTCTTGAGGTTGACAAAAAATATGAGACTTCAAGGTTGTAGCATAACATCTGAAAGTGAAGAGCTCAAACGGTTTCTGAATGGATTGCAAATATAGGAGATGGAACACTTGGAGGGCATAATGATGGTTGTGCAAGTATCGATATTCCAAGTGATGTTTTACTTAGTAGTAAATGATCCACTGCAAACAATTGTTGAGAGCACATATCCTTCTTTTGCGAATTTTGTCATCGATCCAGATTTCTTGAAGGATAGAGCTATATTAGCGCCAACTCTTGATGTTGTCGAGTCTGTAAATGAGTACATGATCTCACTGAATTCTGGTAACGCAAGCACATATTTAAGTTCTGATAGTCCATCTAAGTCAGATGCCAATGTTGACTTATTATCAGATGTTCACACTCCAGAGTTCTTGAATAGTATTAAATATTCAGGTGTACCGAATCACGAGTTAAAATTGAAAGTTGGTACCCCAGTAATGTTATTAAGAAATATAGATCATTCAGCTGGGTTATGTAATGGTACTAGATTGCTGATTACAAAATTAGGCAATCGTGTTCTTGAAGCAAAGATTCTTTGTGGAGACAATGCCGATAATAAAGTTTTGATTCCAAGAATGTCATTGACACCTTCTGATCCAAGATTGCCTTTCAAATTTCAAAGAAGACAGTATCCATTGATTGTTTCTTATGCAATGACAATAAACAAAAGTCAAGGTCAATCACTTTCTCATGTTGGACTTTTCTTGAAGAATCCCGTTTTTAGTCATGGACAGTTATATGTTGTTGTTTCAAGGGTAACAAGTAAGAAAGGATTGAAGATTTTAATATGCAGTGAAGATAAAGATCAATGTAATTCAACAACAAATGTTGTGTATAAGGAAGTATTTCAGAATTTGTAATTCAGACAAATGTTATCTTTTATGTCATCGAAATAGACTTTATCGTAAAATTTTATTTACGTTGAGGTATATATTGCTATAATTCGTTCTTAATCATATGAATATTTTGGTCTAAGATATTTTGTGAATTACACAAATACTACTAATGATAATTACGTTGTTAAAATTTAATTCGTTCATAATCATATTAATATAATGTTATCTTTTATGTAATTCACAATTGAGTTTATTCAACTTTTGATTTAATTTCTAATGTTACATAGATATCAAGAACATTCATTTATTTATTTTTAAAATAAAACAGTATTAAATATACAAACCGTGCATCGCACGGGTGATATACTAGTTAAATTTATAATAGCAAAATATCATATATTTAGCTCCATTTTTTTTAAGAAACAACTTAAAAACTAAGATATACTCAAACTATTTTAACAGTTGTCTCATAAAAAAAAGGTATCTTTTAGTTTTTAAAAAAAGTTGAGATATATGCTAGTTTCTATATTTTAAAATGAGTTATTTGATAAAATATTTTAAAATTTATTGTTGTGTTGAAATAAATGTTGATGGTGTGTATGCTCATAGGATAACCAATAATTTACTCAACGGACTATCTCAAAAGAGTATCGTAATGGAAACAAATATACTTTTTTATGTTTGTATGTGTGTCGTACTAACATGTCAAAGCGAAGATGGTACAAACTAGACCAATGTTTATAAAAGTTTTTCCCCATTGTTAAGAGGTAATTTGGAAATTGCAAGAATCAAGATAAATACTTCACTGTTATGATAGCTAGAGGGCGAGGATGAACGTGTCATTCAACTATATTGAGCACCACAACAACATTTCATCAAACATATGCATATTGGTAGGCAAGATTCATTGTTACGATAGTCGGAGGATAAGGACGATATACGTTTAATCAAACATTGAAATGAATATTCAAACGTCCATGGCGGAATAAGTTTCGGACAAAGATATTTAACTTGATGAACTATCTTCGTAAGGGCCTTGGAATGACATTGAATGCTATTTTAGTGTGCCCACGTATTGTAAAAAAAACGTATATATAGGATATTATTGGTGACAATCCCTTTAATGCCAAAATATTACGAGAAAATAAGTAAAAGTTATTATTCTTTGTTTTCAAAGCTATTAATCTTATCTCATATTTTGATGGAAGATACAATATCTTAATGCCTTACAAGATAGTTTGATTATCTATGAAGATGTTCTTCTTATTTCTAATTTGTTGAGACAATAAACCTATCAAGTGGGCTATGCATACTCCTCATGCTTGGCTTACTTGTCGGCCTTAGGGCTAGTTGCTTATTGGTTGTATTTGGATCCACCCGTTGTAAGTTTTAAGGACATTTATCATTACTAATTACTAACGAAGCCAATGATTAATTAGTGCAATAATCTCGATATTTTCGAGCCAAATGGTAAGTAATCCAATCCTTGATAAAAATAGGACTTGTGTTCAAAACCATGCGAGACAATAAGCTAGTTTAGTATGAGAACGAGATATTACAAAGACGACGTATGTCGGTATAAAACAAAAATGGTTATTTAGTTTTAGGGTCTCATATATATATATGGATATTAGGATTTGAGTTTCGAAATTGACCGATATTCGAATTTGAGTTTCAACGCGGTGTATGTGCATCATCGGCCAACTTGACCTCGTCCCGCCGTAGCCGAGGTCGAGCCTCGCCATGGTTGGACACAAAAAACTGCCGAACCTCGCCATAGCGCCATCAATGTGGACACGACAAGATTGTGTCACAGATACTCCAAAAGTTGGTTACAAAAATTATGGACATAATACATTCATAATTATTTTTAGAATCACATTTTTTTTACAAAACAAAATAAAAAAAATTTGAAAAAATTATTTTTAGATGAAAATAACATAAACACAAACTCAAAATCTTACTAAAAAATAACTTTATAATTACTTTCGAAAAACTGTTTAAAAAAAAATCCATAAAACATATCCAAACGGACATAATTTTTTTTATGTTTAAGCGTCACAAGACAAAGGCGGAGAATATCTGTGAACCGTTGGATGGAGAGAGAAAATAATATACGGATAGGATACGGATAGGATGGTAGGAGCCGTCCTCCTAATTCCTAAAACCCTAAAAATCCCATCTTCCGCTCTGCCTATATAACTGCCCCCCTTCCGCAAAACCCTAGTCTCCTCATCCAAACCAAAACCCTAATTTTTTTTTCTCCGACCACAGCAGCCCGCCGTCCCAAATGAGACCTCCAAGAGGTGAAACCCTTCTTCCTTCTTCTAATGTCTTACAGTTTTTCTGTGTTCGATTCGTTCGTGGTATTGGCACTTGGATCTTTTTCCCCTAATGGATTGGAAAGATCTTTTCTTTCTCACCGGAGTTATGTTAATTTGTTAGTTTAGTATTCATGTCTAATCTGATGGAGTTTTTCTTGACGTGGAGTCCTTGTTTGATATATCGAGCTCATTCATTGAAAAAAAAAATGCTATTTTTGAAGCAAAATAGTGATCTTGGCTATTATCGATCCGTGAAATTATCCGTTGTGGATCTGGAAATTATTTGAAATCGAGTAGTTTTTTTCCCACTGATGGATGAGAAAGATCCTTTATTTTTACTGGGAGTTATGTTAATTAGTTGGTTTTAGTGTACATGGCTACTTTGATGAAGTTTTTCTTGATGTGGAGTCTTTGGTTGATATATCGAGTTACTTGTGAAGCAGCATAGTGATATTGCTTATGATCGATCCATTTTTGGAGCATATGGATATTGGTTTAGCTGTGTTATGAAACCGGTAATTTATATTACAATGGGTACGGGATCTATGGATACAGCATTAATTTTGTACGTATCATAACGTACCCTGTAGTGTTTGATGTGTCCTGAAACAAGATACTGTGACGAGCAATTCCGATACTGGACACGCTAATATACTTCTGATAACAGCATTTTTTTATTTAATGAATATAAGGTATTTCCATTTATTTGTTTTTGAAATTTATTGGTGATTTTGTGATGAATATACTCTGGACACTTCATGTGGCAAATTCGTTGGATTTTTTTGGGTGATTTTATTATGGGAATGTACCAAATCATGAAACACTATGAAGTCCTTCTTTGTCGGGGTTTAATTTGTAATTGGTGATCAGTAACCTGGTCTCACCATTCCATGATGTGTCAACCTCAAGTGTTCAAGTGTGTATTTCAATATTTGAGCTATCACTGACTTGCGCACATGGGGGATGATTCGTGAATTCAACAACATTTTCTTTCTTATCGCAGTGTAAAAAAACTATTGGAGTTTAATTTGTTGATTGTTTGCAGGTGGCGGTGGCTTCAGAGGCCGCAGCGATGGGGGCAGAGGAAGAGGTGGTGGAGGAAGAGGTGGTGGTGGAAGAGGGGGGCCCGAAGGTCGTGGTGGTGGGAGAGGACGTGGTGGTGGCCGAGGTGGTGGTCGAGGAGGCAGTAGGGGATGTGGTGGAGGCCGTGGTGGAGGAATGAAGGGTGGCAGCAAGGTAGTGGTCGAGCCCCATAAGTTCCCGGGAGTTTTTATCGCAAAGGGGAAGGAAGATGCGCTCTGCACGAAGAATAGGTTCCTGGTGAATCGGTATATGGTGAGAAGCGCATATCTGTTCAGGTGATTATTACTTCCCCCCCTGCTTTCACTAAGCATTACTTATAAAATATTTTGTACTGGGGAGTTTGTTTTGAAGTTGTTTAAAGTGTTCATCTTTATCGAACTTTGATATTTACCTAATGCTTACCAAGTATTGATTGGTGTTGTCTAGATTACTTATTATTGACCCTTTATTGGCAGAACGAAGATGGAACAAAGGTTGAATACCGAGTTTGGAATCCTTTCCGCTCCAAGCTTGCGTCAGCCATTCTTGGTGGTGTTGATAATATACATATTGTGAGCATTCTTTTAACATTTTATTGTTTTTTTTGGGTACATTGATACAATACATTCTGAGCATTCTTTCTATTCATATCATAAGTTACCAAAAAATTCAGGAGGTTGAAATTTCTCTAGTAGGTCCCTGAAAATTTTGGTTAAACCGAAGCCATACATTTATCCCCTTGAGCAGATCTACTATTTTAAAACTAAAAGCATTTCTAAAGGCTATAAGCTAGATGTTATTGTTTTCATTTGTCATCTTTCTTTAACAAACGAAACAACATTGTTTGTAACAGATATCCTCCAACTGCACGTACCAACTATGAATTCAGTCCTTATAAATCCTACTTTGTCAGTTTGTTTGAATCTTCAACTACTAATCTAATGAACTTTTTTCATTTTCTTAGTTAGCAACATGTATTTGCAGAACGTGAAAACAACAATCTCTTTCTAATTGTAACATTGCAAGTTTAGCTAATCCACGTCCCAGTAAGCACGAGTTCTGCTTACATCTCAGCACATCTTATTATTACTCCTAGTTTGGATCATCCAGGTCTAGATGACAACGTAAAATCTCAGATAAGTTTATTAAACACTGCCATGGATCAATACAAGAAGGCAAGGACATGTGATTCCCATCAAGAAATGAGATGATTTCTTCAGTTAAAATCCTTCAACAAACATCTACTATAAGTTATTAGTATTATCCCCACCAGGTTTCTAAAAGTTTACATAACTTGGACAGTTTTTTTGCGACTGTTCTCCTTTCTTACAAGCTAAAAAGAACTATAATACTCATGCATCAAACTGGAAACATATCAAAAGTATGCTAACTAGACCAGGTTTGTCCTTTGGAGTTTAGGGCTAGAAGGATGTATAGAACAAAGTTATCAGAAGTTTCCTCCAACTTAACATAAAAAGTTTGCAGACCTTCATGCCTGACCTAAGAGTGAATAATCAAGCTAAATATTCTAGCAAGGAACATGATGATCGAATCATGTTAGGGCTTAGCAGGTTAGCAGCCAAACCTCGTGCAGTACAGTTTTGTATTACCGTGTATGATGTTGCTTGTTCCTTGAGTTTGATTCCCTTTTCTTACATGTAATATACAACTGGCTTGATGTATGATAGAATTTTTCTGTGTTAAATTATTTTTTGATTTTGTTTGTAAGAAACCTGGCGCTCGAGTACTCTACCTTGGAGCTGCATCGGGTACTACAGTTTCTCATGTATCAGACATTGTTGGACCTGTAAGTTATTGATAAGTGATAATGTGTCTTGTGTTCTATATGTAACTAGTGTTATTTGTAAGACTAACTTTTGTTTCATCTTCTCTCAATAGACTGGAATGGTGTATGCTGTAGAATTTTCACATAGAAGTGGTAGAGATTTAGTAAATATGGCAAAGAAACGTACAAATGTTATCCCCATTGTCGAAGATGCTAGGCATCCTGCAAAATACCGTATGCTAGTAGGAATGGTTGATGTTATTTTCTCTGATGTTGCTCAGCCTGATCAGGTATACTTGTTTTTATACATCGTTGTTCAAGTTTCTGGCTTTTATCAAGATGATAGTTGTAATTCATCACTTAGCAATGAGCTATAAACGCATTAAGTTCAAATTTGTTTCCAATTCTTTGTTTCTTTTACTTGATGTTTGCATGGTATCTATAATTCTATATATGATGCTTTCTATATTTTATCTTAAGATACTTATAGTGGGTTCTAATTATTTATGGAAGAACCATGGAAATGCCAATTGTTAACTTCCAGGTCTGCCATATTTCTTCAAATATTGTTAGACAAAAAGTATATTCTAGGTCTCTGCTATCTAATGTTCTTAGTTTATGTATGCAGCCAATATCATTTAAATGTGTCGTGGTTGTTTTATATTTTTTAATATGTATCTTATGCTTTATTTACTTCATACTTTTTATTTAGTGTGGAATTTGTTCTAATAATTATGCATTTTGGAGTTTTGTTCATTTCTTAATTAATACCTCTTTCTTCCATCAAGCATATGATGATAGAACTCGGATTCCCCTTCAGGACATCAAATTGGATGATGCAAATTCGAGCTTCTGATGCAAACTGATTCAGCTCTTGCAGTTATTATTTTTTGGTACTTCAAAATTTAATTTTCAACTTAAAAATTATGATTTATTTACTTCATGCTTTTTCTTTAGTGTGGAATTTGTTCTACTAGTTATGATTTTATGTTGAGTACTCTACTGAAGCATTTTGGAGTTTCATTTCTTGATTCAGCTCTTGCAGTTATTATTTTTTGGTACTTCAAAATTTAATTTTCAACTTAAAAATTATGATTTATTTACTTCATGCTTTTTCTTTAGTGTGGAATTTGTTCTACTAGTTATGATTTTATGTTGAGTACTCTACTGAAGCATTTTGGAGTTTCATTTCTTGATTAATACCTCTTTCTTCCATCAAGCATATGATGATAGAACTCGGATTCCCCTTCAGGACATCAAATTGGATGATGCAAATTCGAGCTTCTGATGCAAACTGATTCAGCTCTTGAAGTTATTATTTTGGTACTTCAAAATTTAATTTTCATCTTAAAAAATCTCTTTGTTTTCAGCTCAAGTGTGCAAATGAAATTTTATGGTTTTTTTTTTTCATTGTTTTTTTAACTTGTTATTCCTACGGTTATACTCCATTTAATTTGATGCTTTTGTAGGAATTGGTTTAGTAACTTGGATTTATATTTTTCATTATTTGGTTTTTTGCTACTATTGCAAATACTTTTTGTTGATTTTGGTGTCAATCTTGTTGACATGATGCACTTGATGAATAAACTCGGATTCCCCTTCAGGACATCAAACTGGATGATGCAAAGTCGAGCTTCTGATGCAAGCTAAATATTAATTCCCACAATTTACTT
The DNA here is from genome assembly GCA_029216955.1 of Iris pallida. Lineage (NCBI taxonomy): Eukaryota > Viridiplantae > Streptophyta > Magnoliopsida > Asparagales > Iridaceae > Iris > Iris pallida. The sequence goes on along the minus strand of JANAVB010033709.1, from coordinate 1,363 downwards.
GTTTTGGATAATTAAACCTTGATATTTCACCTTAAGATTTTTCATTTTGCGTCCTTTGATTGAATGCATGATATTGGTGCTTTTGATTTTCGAATATATGTGATGTAAGCATGCAGTTGAGTGCATTATATGTAATGCCCACCTTTCATGGACAATTATTTCAAATTACTTGAACTCTCGTAATCATGACTCGTTGATTAAACATGGGTGTTATATTATGCTTTTAACCTAGCTTTTGTGATTTACTAGAGAAGTTTTAGTTGTCCTTGGTGTGCCAATGAGTTTCTTAGCTGTAGGTCCCTGCATAAACAAATTTGATATACAGCGAGGCTGCACTCTTGCAATTCTGGCTAATCTTGGTATGTTCAAGCTTGGCTTGTTTATGGCCTGAAATTATTGGGCTGCCTCTAGTTCGTTCTTTGTGATTACCATGTCAGGCGAGCTTGAAATGAGCTAGAAAACCTGTGTTCAAGTTCATCTTCAACTAGCTCTCAAACTGGATGCCTTACCAAGAGAGCAGCTCAGGACCTGAACTCAGTCAAGTGTTAAAGTGTATTGTACATGCGATATAGAGCGCAAGCCCATTATGCCCTTGATTGGACTTGTAAAAGTTTTATGCCCTTGATTGGACTTGTAAAATGTTTTATGCCCTTGATTGGACTTGTAAAATGTAGACAATTTTAGCTTTAGATTGTACATTAGGTTGCTCTCTTTAAGAAAATAAGCATTTAGAATTTGACTGAAGCCAAGTTTAGTACTAGTCGGCCTGAGCACTAGTCAATCTTCACATGTCAATCTTTTATCAAGAGCATTAGGTCCTGTAAACAACCTCAGCTTTTCTGCCGTAAGCTGGGGCAGTATCTCTTAGAAAACAACTGTATAAAAAATACAAGAGCACTTGTGGATCTTCATGAGTTAATCTTGTTGACAAGCTCACAAGTCAAGCTTCACACTAGTCGAGCCGAGTCAAACTTGTGAGTTGCTTCTTGAAGACCTCAACTTATACCTGAATGCATGATTTTCATGCTCAACCAGTAATTTAAGAGCTTCAATCTAAAACCTGAAGCTGATCACAATGAACCACAACAAGACCAACCTTACAAAGCTTTTTCAACATTTGGTCCTCTGATTGTATCATGTGGATTCTTTTAATGTTTTCTTTCCTGCAGGCAAGGATATTAGCTTTGAATGCTTCCTTTTATCTCAGGAATGAGGGCAATTTGTCATTTCCATAAAGGTATTTCCAATTTTTTAGGATGCATTTGAAGTAATAAATGGCAGAGAAATTATTCTTGATTTAACATTCAAAACTTATGGGCAACTTTATCAAAATTAGAACATTCTGCACCGTTTTCCTTCAGGC
>JANAVB010033708.1:35000-80980 GCA_029216955.1 Iris pallida | reverse complement strand
TACACCCTTTCCATTTCCAAAACATATTCAATAGGGGCCTGAATCCCCTCAACATTGGTAAAAGGGTTCCCATCACTCCCAGGGCTTTTAAGACCTTCAGCAAGGCCCCCATCACCCTCGTCATCGTCAACTGGGCTTTTGTTGCCCTCAATTTTAGCATCAGAGTCCTCATCGTCCAGCGATTCATCGAGATTCTAATCATCATCACTAGGGCTCTGGTCGCCCTCATCTTCAGTAGGGTACTCATCATCCTAGGTTGTAATCTGGCCATCTTTGGCCACCAAGTTCTAACTCCCTTGGGTTACTGCATGATCTGGGCTTAGTTCAGCCTTTTCAAGGTTAGAAGTAGCATCAATAGGGTCCTCCTCGATCAGCTCGTCTCTAAAATCAAAGTCCTACAGCGCTTCTATCATCTTTTCATCATTTAGAGAAGGTATCTCATAGAGTTTGGATTATAAGAGGAGCTTGAACTTTCATAGCAGCTTTCTTTAGAATTGACGCCTCCTCAGGAACTGTGACTCTTGAAGCGTCATCAGAGGCTGATGGCAACGTCAGACCAGCTGAATCAAGTGCCATGAGTGTCCTCACGGAAAAGGGAATAGTGACCTTAATGATTACTGTAGGTTCTGAAACAGTAACTGGAGGGATGTCTACTCCAGCAGCTAGAGCCGGTTCACTGGTCGATGGAAGCTCGGGAGACGAAGAAAGGTCAATACAAATCGCTATAGGATTAACATCTAGTAGCTCTTATGGAACTGAGAGACTAAGTATATCATCTTTTAGAGAAAACACACCCCCAGGTGATGACAGCAATGGCTCCTGACCAGGAGACTGTCTTGGCTAGAAAGAAATAATAGAAGCTGCAGTCTTCGCCTTCATAGCTCTCGACACCACCAATTTTCTTCTGGCGGCATGCTTGACTAATCGGAGAGGAGAAATGGCAGTGGCAGGCTGATCTTCAGGAGCAATCCGCTTCCTACTTGTCTCCTCAACCCCTCTCTCCCTCTAAGCAGGGGATGGGATTGTTCCTCTAAAAGAATATATTCTTTCAGGTAAAAGCCCTACTTATAATTGCTGTGTTTGAAGCCTTGTCCTCGCCACAGGCTTTTCAACGATGGTCGTTTTTCTTTTTCCTTTATTTTCCTTTAGCGGAGAAGGAAGTTCATCATGGGTTGATTGGGTGAATGAGGTCCCAGTCTTCTGCTTCTTTCTAGTCCCCTTTACGGAAGATTTTATTTGCTTTTTGAGGGTGACACGCAGTGTACCATGCACCTTGTCAGGAAAACCAACAAGTGTAGCCTCTAGAAGAACGTTCTCCTTGACTTCTACAAATTCTATGGCATCTTCGGTCCTTTCTTGTGACCTTCTCTTGCCAACAAAGCTATCGGACAAGGAATAACCTTTGAAGAAGGTGTTGGCTGAGGTATAGAAATTTGTGTATATATTTAACATACGTGGGCCTACCTCGAAAGTAGCGGAGGGCAAGGTAAATACAGCTTTAGTGCCCCCCGTACTGTATTATCTCCATCATCGGGCACCGTCGATCAAATGTCTGAAAGCTTGAAGGCAGGTGGTTACATTCCCAACATGTATCTGGTCGTAGCCGAACTGACGAGCAAATTGACTAGGCAGGTATGGTTCCAGATAGCATTCATTCTCGAAACGATATACTAGATGTGAAGGTATGATCATTTTCAACCAAGTAAAGGTCGTTGGAGGTATACGAGTACCAATAGGCTCTTGATCCATGAGAGGAGCCGGGAAGCTCTCGTACCCAGGTGGAGGAGCGACATAAAAGAACCTCCAGTCGGAGCCCGTATTCAGTACCTTTCTGCAGTCAAAGAGTGAGTCCACCGGCATATTTATCGATGAAGTCTTCTACAGTGGCACCGAGGGCTGAATCCATCAAAGTGGGATGGTGTAATATTAACCAGCCGAACAAATAAGTATACGAAATCTCGATACGAGGAAAGTCGTCTCGAGAGCGGGTTTCTCTATTATAGTGGTTGTGAATGCATGGAGACCCGCATTCAACCGACAAGTCATATCGGAGAGGATATCCATCTTGTATCCGAACACTAAATGCACCGCAGCGAACAACATGCCTCGGTGGATGCGATCGACCGCACTAGCTTTGGGAACCACAAACCGTCACAACCAAAGAGAGAGGAAGCCCGCCAAAGTAGCCTCCGAAGATATGGTTATAGCACCATGTCTTACATAAGTCTCCATAGGGGTGCCAACAGTATAACCGTGCCAGTCTTCTTCCAACTCATTATTAATATGTCATGATTCTTTAATCAGTCTTTGATTGTGTTGCTGTGGAGCGGTTCAAAGAAACGAAGCTCATACTCTAAATGTTCTTATACCTTGTTCTCTGCGGCATGACCCAGGAAGAGGTACAACAACCACTTGGACGTATAGCATGTCCCAATCGCCTTGCTCTTATATAAAAGAGTACAGATCATGAAATGACATAGCAACTAATCGAAGGATGCCACATATGAGGGTTCTCTTTGGCTAGAGCCTCCAGTTCCTCTTCAGTTGACACGTACTCTTCGTAGGGATTCTCACCCGTTGGCATATGTGATAAAAACTGCATCTTATATAAGGCGAGGTCTATCTCCCCGTGGAGAGTAACGAAGGTACCAGTCCTGTTGTTGTACCTCTCCACCAAGGCTAAGAACATATTTGAATTGGTGTTGATGCCACAGGAGGTAGTCAAGACAGCTTCATAAAGCTCAAACTCAAGCAATTTGTCCTTGAAATTGTTCAGATCCCATACTGAAAGTCGGTTCCAACGCTTAATGTCTGGATACATCAAACCTGTCAGCCGCATGTTTGGGGTAAGGTAGGTTCCCCTCTTGCTGCAACAAAAGTATTTACAAAGAAGGGTATTCTGACCGAAATCATCGAAGACGAATCCTCGGCCGACATGCAACTTGGTTTCAAATCTCTTGTGTTTCTCAAAAGAACTGAAGAATATATCTCTCCTCTGGGTCCCAAATTTGTGATATATCCGTCCAACCCTAGCCTGTTGGAACGGATTCGGATCCCATGACATCTTCCGAGGATAGCTGGTATGGGCATATTGGGACAGGGACAAGTTCCTTGCCATATATGTGAGATATACCAGTCTCTCTCCTCTTTTGAAGGCCCGATTTTCTTATTTCATCTTAGGCTGAGAGGCTTTATCAATGGCCTCTCCAAATAAGAAAGCTGGTTTCTTATGGGGAGCCTAATCCACAGTTAGGCAGGGTTCTTCGTTCATTAGGCATAGCAAAGTCCTCTTATCTTGGGACTCTAGCAGAGCTCTTTTGGTAGCTGGTACTTCGAACTGCAGGAAGGTAACATGAGAAAGGTCTTTCTGGTATTCTAATACTCGAAAAACAGAAGCCAATATCTCAGCATGAGGGTCTTCCTTAAGGTAAACTGCAAAAAAAAAAACAAGAGTCAAAATCATGAAAGAGTCTTCTTATAAATTAAAAAAATCTAAGTGATTTATTTTAACTCTGCGCAAATCATAGATATCGAAATACATATAGTGTCAGTCTCTAAATTACACGTGCAGTATGATAGTTCTCAGTTTGCGCAAGCAGTATGACAGTTCTCAGTTTGCTCATACAATAGGACAGTCTGTGATTTGTGCATGCATCAAGCAGTATTGTTTCGTACAGCATGGTAATGTGCGCACTATTCTTGAATGGTGTCACTTAGCGCACCACGCACTTTGAATGAACAAAGGATGCATGATTCATGGCCAACAATCTGAAAGAGGTGGCACATTATGAAATATGTGCAGCGCCAACCAACACTCTGAAAGAGGCGGTCGACATTGGCTATTGTAATGCCTGTGGTTCGTATTATGTATTTTGGAATACGTGTACGTATTTTATCTTGTATTGCATGATTCCTTGCTTAGCTTTCTTCATGGCTTGATTTATCCTTGGGAGGGTTCGGCTTGGCTTGGTTTTGCTTTGGTTCATCATGAACCAAAGGTGAACCCCCTACCACCACCAAGTATTTATTATCCATTCTCCTTTCTCTCTCCTCATTATCTTCTTCTCCACCATAATTTCTTCACCTACCAGAGAGAGAGAGAGAGGCCTAGGCAAGTGCAGCTTGCTTCATGGAGGAACTCTAATTTTATTGTTCCATTCTATTCTTTGCAGCATTCAAACATACTTTAGTACTTGGCATTTTTACTTTACATGGCCAGAATCTTGTAGATCTAAGTTTACCTTATTTTCGAATTTTTTGGGTTTTGATCTACTTAATCTTGTTATTTCTAAGTTTTGATGGTTCCAAGTGGTAGAGAATTTTGTTCTGCCCCATTTTGACCTATGGAAGTTTGGATTTGGGCTTTGGATGAAGGTTTCATGGAGCTTGGAAGCATGGGTTCATAGTGTTCTTCTTCTCGGAAAATTTGGAGTAGAAGAACAGTTCTCTGGCCGTATGGCAGTACTTGACCGCATGAACATTCATACGACAAGTCGCTCTCAGCCGCATGAGACCCTTGCACTCCTAGCCGTATGGACTTTCCCCGTCAGCCGCATATACACCCATTTCCGCCAGCCGCATGAGGGCCTTTTCTCCTGAACCGTATATGTGCCCGCCATATTGAGCCGCATGAGACCCTGAACCGTCTAGCCGCATGCGCCCCCTTTAATTATGCAGCCGCATGTGTGCCCGCCATATCCAGCCGCATGGGTCCAACTCGCCCTAGCCGCATAAGCCTACTTCCTTCTTGGCCGCATACAGCCTTTCCCATTGGCCGCATGGAGCTTCGATCCGTGCCAGCCGCATGGACTCGCTTTCCGTCAGCCGCACATGCCATCGTCCTCCCCTGGCTGTATGGACTCGGTCAGTTCAGCCGCATAAGACTGAGGCCCCTATTCTGTCGTATGCGCTCATCTATTCATAGCCGCATGAGGCCCACTCTCTGCTGACCGCATGAGACCCGACTTCTTGGGACCGCATGTGCCCTTATCTTCCTGACCGCATGGGTTCTAGTGATCCTGAGCCGCAGGGCTCCTCCCTGTGCCTTGCCCTGCTATTTAATTATTATTGTTATTAATTCTCTACTATTATTGCCAACTTGTGGTTTGTAACCCCCGGTATACTTGGATCTCTTGATTGAATGCTTCCACTATGATGCCCTGCACATGTACCCTGAACACGATAGTGACCCGTAGGGGTACACTCCTGACAAGTAAATATGACATGACCTGATAGTGGCCCGTCGTGGCGCACTCCTGACAAGTACACTTGACATGATAACCTGACATAATATATCTTGATAAGCTATTGTGACGGCTACCTGATATGACATGACCTGTATAAGTAACCTGGACACCGTGGGCGATTGTGCTTGTACAAATAATCCAGTCCTGTCTTACATCATGTCTAGGAGGGGACTCCTGAGTACCATGGTCAGGAGTACCTACTGAAATGGACTAAGGCTAATAAATAGATTAATACATTAGTCATAAAGAGATCTCACAGCTACAGGCAATCCCGTTACCTGGACGCGCTTGGGATCTGTAGTCTGTCATCGAGTAGGGCATATTTCCAGCACACTGTCATGTGTTGCACCCTTCAAGCTACTTAAGGGTACATATGTTTCCTGGACGATGTACCCACCTGAATTCAACCCCTAATTTTCGACCTGGGTAACCTGGATGGTCTGCAGGGCTTGTGGCTGTGGAATAATCTCACTGTATCTTGTTAGTAACTAGGCCTGTGATAACCCTAGCTAGTTAAAGTATCAAGCCGTAATAATTGCTTGGCCGTGATTGTTGAATGGGGAATAATCAGACTAGTCTTGCCTTTATCCTGTATAAGATTATTACATGTTCTGATTTTTCTTATTTTACCTTGCTGATAAATGGAAGAAACCAAGTTCGGTTCAGACGAAGGGTTACAATCCTGGTCCTTGTTTGGTGTAAGGATTGTAACCTGGTTATCTGAATGGTTCCATGGTTATCTTACCGTATATCCTCGTGATGTTGTACTTCTCCAGTTTTACTATATATTATTATCTTCTGTGCTAATTGCTGGTTTTAGTTCCTAAGTGAAGCTTCCTTTGTGGCACTTGCTCTTTCTGGGGTCTGACCCAGCTGGTTTTGTATGGCCAGATTTCGGAGCAGCTCTAGAGGACCTACCGACTTTTCAGCCCGATGGTGGCCACAAGACGTAACCAGGGCAACGAGTGGGTCTATTTTTGATCTTCCACTTTATTGTAAAAATATTCTTTTGAGGCGTTTAGCCGACGAGCACCTGTTTCGCTCGATTGTACTTACTTACTGTCTGCCTACGGGCTGTAACATGATTGACAGATCCTAGGGTTGATCATGTATGACTAAACTCTTGCTAGTCCTAACATTTTGTAACGTCTAGCTTCATGATCAGCTGAATATATAATATTTGGGACACCTTATTATTGTATATTTAATGATCATATCTTGTGACTTTTACTTACTTGTTTGTGATTGAGACACTAGGCTTGTTCATGACCATAGGTGACTGTTGGCTTATAGTGAACCCATGTATCTAGACAGCCGTGACCGTATAGTGAGATCGATTCCATTTCATATACGTAGCTGGCTATGTCTGCCCCCGCTCTCCAGTATTCTGGTTCTGGGACGTGACATAGTTTAAGTGGTGGCCCATGCAGGTCTTATAAATCAAGATATGTGAGGGTTTACCGAATAGATGTCTCAATCAGTATTCGCCTTTGATCTCTGCTCGTATCTTCTGAATCCCTGGATTCTTGTCCTGATCATATGCTTGTATCGTTGATCTGTCCTGGTCCTTCCTTATTGTTCCCCATGTCGTTTTCTTCAGCGGCATCGTTCCTGGACCTGCCGGTCAACAAGGCGGAGCACTTCCCGTGGACCAGCCGCAACCAGGGGATCAAGCCCAGCATTCTGGAGTAGCCTCCAGAGTCGTACCTTCTGGCGGAGAGCCACCAGTCCAGCCAGTTCAGCCTGTAGAACCTGATGATGGCACTTTAGTAGGTCTCGTCAGGACCTTGATAGTTTCCCAAGATCGTCGAGGAGATGCCTTGCACCAGGCAGTGACGGATGCTCTAACCCGAGGAGGTCATCAGGGTAACAGCGCGGCCAACAGCTTCAAGCGCTTGAACCCTCCATTCTTCGACGGTAGTGAAGATGCTATCGCTGCAGATGCTTGGCTTCAAGACACAGAGGTGATTCTAGAAGCAGCCAGGACCCCAGATAATGAGAAGGTAGCCGTGGTGCGCCTGCAGTTGTTAGATCTTGCCCGCAGCTGGTGGGCGATGCAGGCCGTTGGATTAGCAGCACCCATTGCTTGGGCGATATTCAGAGAGAGATTCCAAACCAAATATTTTGATGCTGTAGCTCGGTACGATCTACAGACGAGCTTCACCAATCTGAAGCAGATGGGCAGAACGGTCGACGGATATGCGGCCGAGTTTTCTAGGCTCAGTCGGTTTGCTCCCATCTTGGTGGCAACCGAGTATGATAGAGCCAGCGATTTCAGCAAGGGCTTCACCTGGAGATTTTGTTGGCAGTTGAGCAGTTTGAGCATCAGACTTTTGATGCAGTCTTGAGAGCAGCTAGGAGGCATGAGTATACCTCCCAGAGGATTGTGGATAGGGCCGAAGGTCGAAAGAGATCCCACGGCCAGATGAATCAGTCTTCAGCCCCAGCCCCGGCAGCCAGGGCTTTGACTACTGGAGCTCCGAGGCGAGCGGCCTCAGTGACGTCGGTTCAGCATTCAACCCCGACGTACCCTCAGCAATAGCAACAGAAGCAGAAGCAGTCTTCCGCAGTGGGATGTTCTCATTGTGGGAAGCCAGGCCATGTAGTGGCAGAGTATCGCAGGGCACAGGGATTGTGTCTGGCTTGTGGAGCAGCAGACCATAGGGTTGGATCCTGCCTGAATAGGGGTGGTTCATCATCGTCCAATCTTTCTAGCTCTTCGGTAAGAGGACCAGCTCCGGTCCAGCAGCAGCAGTACCCATTGCCGAGGCCTTTGCCACCTCAGTCCCAGGTGTTCCAGCAACAATACCCCCAGCAGCATGCTCAAGTTCAATCCTTGAGTCAGAATAGGCAGCGAGGATTTCAGCAGAAGGGACCAGCACCCTGAGGGCATGGTCAGGCTATGGTGATGACCGCAGAGGAAGGATTGGCACAAGGAGAGGTAGTGGCAGGTACTATTCTCGTCAACTCCTTTCCAGCTTCAGCTTTATTTGATTCTGGTGCATCGCATTCTTTTATGTCTGTACGATTCGCGACACGGATAGGATTGGAGCCCGAGTCTTTATCAGTAAGGCTTAATATACTTACTGGTAACGGACTTGTGGAAGTCGATAGAGTGTTTTTCTCGTGTCGGATCGTAGTTAGCGGTAAGGAATTTCCTGCTAGATTGATAGAGTTCCCGATGGCCGATTATGATGTGGTCTTAGGGATGGATTGGTTGAGGAACCAGTATGCTAGATAGACTGCCATATTGGTAGGGTTGTTTTTAGCATTCCAGGAGAGCCAGAGTTTTCATTTTCTAAAGGCGCAGTTGAGCCTTCTCCTCCAGTGTTGCGGATGGCAGTAGCAGCAGTGCAGTTGCCTCGGATAGTCGAGAAGTTTCTAGATGTTTTCCCAGAAGAGCTTCCAGGTATGCTGCCAGAACGGAAGATCGAGTTCACCATAGACTTGATTCCCGGGACAGCCCCAGTATCAAAGAGAGTCTATAGGATGGTACCGTCAGAATTGGAGATCTTGTACAAGATGATTGAAGAACTTCGAACCAAGGGATTCATTCGTACTAGTGGATCGCCTTGGAGAGCCCCGATGCTTCTTATGAAAAAGAAGGACGGTACGTCCAGGTTATGTGTTGATTATCGTACCTTGAACTCGGTGACAATCAAGAACAGATACCTTCTCCCAAGGATAGATGACTTGTTTGATCAGCTCAAAGGGGCAGCAGTATTCTCGAAGATCGACTTGCGCTCAGGATATCATCAGATCAGAGTCAGAGAGCAGGACATCCCGAAGACAGCTTTCAGGTCTAGGTATGGGCATTGGGAGTTCCTAATGATGCCATTTGGAGCGACCAATGCACCGGCTGTATTCATGGATCTCATGAATCGTATTTTCATGCCTTATTTGGATCAGTTCGTGATTGTGTTTCTGGATGACATCCTGGTCTATAGCCTGTAGTGCCCCGTCCCGTAAAGTCAATCGGAGGAATCGAAACGCCGACGGCGTTCGGCCTTAGCCTTGCAACGGCTTGCTCGGAGACATCGCTCAGGTGGGGTAGTTTCGGTGAACTCTCCTCATCTTTGCCTTCACATAATAAATCGTGTTTTCAACTTGCATAAGTTAGGCTTTATAATAAAAGCTACGCATCCACATAGCTAAGGGAATAATCCCGATGGTTTGAATCGAGTTAGAACATGGAAAACGTCCCACGGTCGGCTTAGAGTTGGTGCACGGCGTGCTTTGAAAATGACACTCGGTCCTTCGTCCCGTGGCTTGGGAGAAGGAAAGTTGGTCTTCGGTGCAAAAGCTGAGAGTTAGCCTAAGTCATAGGCGTCGCCCGCACAAATGCTTACTAAAGCATGCACGATCCTGTCCCGCAAGGCTTGGCATAGCCTTTGCTCGTCCCTTGGGTTAAGTTGTAGGCTTGAGTGAGTTAGGCATAGTTATGCCGGTCGACCTAAGTTATTCTACGTGCTGTCCCGCTCATTCTGCGGTTGTCAAGATAAATAGTCCCACGACCCCAAGGCCCGTCATAGGAAGTATGACTTGGGCGATAGCGTTGCGTCGAACACGAGTCGGTTTAGAGGCACGAGCCACGGTTGGTTCAGTGGTAAGTTAGCCACGGTCGGTCGATACTTAAGGAAACACGTTATGTTCAAGTTAAGTTGAAAGGCTAGGCAGTTGCTGTTCCCTGAGTTCAAAGAACGTTAAGTCTAAGCGATGGTTAGTCGCCGAGAGGAAATATGTCGGGACTGTGGTTCAGTCGTCGAGGCAACCCTGGTTTGGGGCTCTGCAACAGAAAGTACGAAAAGTGGAAAGAGTAAAACAAAGGAACTGTGATAATAATGTGACCTTGCATTACGTTAAGTCTAGAAGTTAGCGTAGGCGCGTGGTCATGGACTACTTGTCGACAAGGGGTGGTTCTTCGAGCGGCAACCCGGGGCCACGGGACCGACTCGGCCTAGGAAGAACCGAATTATAGCCGAGCTGGGTATGAAGCAACCGGTATGTCGGGGACTTGCAGCGAGGATCGCAACCGGCGGTGCAAGGGTCCCGAGTACCAGGCTATGTCCAAAATGGCTGGTTAGGCCAGTGACCTTTCATATAGATGTGTCGGCACGGGCGGCAATCCGCGTGGGTGCCTTTGGATTGAGTTGAATATGTATGAGTTAAATAGACACAATGTCTAAGCCTAAGATTTGGCTACAGCGAAGGCGACGTGCTTCGGCACGAGATGTGGCGTCGACTGTTAAGTTGCGAGTTAAGTCAAAAAGGGCCGTAGGGCATATTGTGTGAAGTTACGTTGAGTTATGAGGCACACAAGTGTATGCGAGACTAAGCGAAGTGATATTGAAGCACGGATCGAGTTATGGCACGACCGAGTCGTTACGTCCCAGAGTTTGGCACGGAGGATAAGTATAAGTCGGTGCATTGACAATGCAAGCACGAGAAAGGTCTAGAGACAAGAAAATGGAGTCTTTCGTGTAGCTGCGTCTCTGATTATGGCCGTAAGGCAAACACGACTTGATAGGTTAACGTTGTTGGCACAAGGAGTGGTCTAGGCACAAAGTATGAGTTAACGTTGACATTGCTAGCACGGGATGGTTTCGATACACAAGTTGCGCTAAGGCGCCGGTCCTAAATTGATCCTAAGGCAAGAATAGAAAGACAATCGTAAAAGGGTTTATGTTGCACAAAGTAAATGAACGTGTAGGTTTTGTATGGGTGGGCGAGAAGCTCACTCCACCAGTACAGTGGTACTGACACCCACACAGTGTTTCATGTGCAGGCACAGGTAGAAGCTCGTGGCGCGAATCTCGCTTGGATGCGTCGAGGCACGGAGTTCCTTGGCGAGTCGAAGCGTGCGGCCGCGTGAATTGAAGACTTATACAGGACATAATGTATGGACATCGCCTTCCGAAGCTTCCGCTGGATTCAAGTATTATATCGAGAGATGAGAGAGAGCAGAGTGAATTGTAAAAGAGAGAAAAGTGAGCACGAGAGACTTGTAATTTGGCCTTGCGCCCACAAATGTAATCTTGTATTCCATATCAATAAAGAGAGTTCTTTTGAGTACTTGTGTTCATGTGTTTTCTTTAAATTCCGCTGCAATCGGCCGTTATGGAACCCGCCTTGCACGAGCGCAATCTAGGCTCGTGCGGCATCACGCCTTAGCGAGGACGATCGCTCCTACGGGAGCGGGGCGTGACATAGTGGTATCAGAGCACGGCTTTACATCCTTGGACCGTCGATTGAATTCTTTAACTTTGATGTTTCCACAAAACTCTGTTGCTTCCGCAAGTTGTTATCATTGGTGCGCTCTCTCTCAAATGTTCCTCGGCATGTCCATACAATAAGTCTAAATATTTTCGAAAGCTCGTACAAGCGTTCAATCTAACGCATCGGTAGGCTGTTGCCAAATACGTCGATAGGGCCTTTGTGCCGAACGTTGCAAACTTCACGCGATAGAAAATATGTGCTGCTGTTAACAAGTCGCGTGCATGCCTAATTAGTCCAACGTCGACCTTAGCAATTGAGCGTGCAAACTCGAATATAGTCCTTACGGGATGGCTATGCACACGGCCTTTTGGCTAAGTTGTGTTGCGTATCGCGCACCTCGACCCTTGGTGCAAACGAGTTGCGAGTGATATCAAGTATCGTTCGGTCGGGAATTGAGATATACTTAGAGTGTCTATCGATAGGAACGCTATCGGACTAACGCTTAGGCGTACACGGAAGATTGATTTGGATTTCGAGGAAATAGTGCAAACGACTTAGTGTGTGCGTCGATACGACGAGCGACGACTACGCTAGCGATTCGTCGAACGAATCTGAAGGATGTCTTAGCGAATGACGCGAATGTGATTGAGGACTGGATCATATGGCTTAAATTCGAGTGGTGTATGTGATAGGTAAGAAGAAGAATAAGAATGAGTGTCGACGACTAGTCGAGTGGCTCAAGTCCGAGTGGTGTATGGTTCGTCTTGGAAATTGTTCGAATGAATATTGAGGATTACGAGTAAGCGGCGAGGCGATGCGATCGCGCAAAGCCTTAGAACGCGTCACGCTTAGTTAGTCGTGATTTCGAATGTCCCAAACGAGCATCTCGTTCGGACAACTTGTGAATGAGCAATGCGAGTTAGAAAACCGATTCGGAACGATGAATGAAAATGAATGGTCTTGATTGAGGAAACTTAGAGGATCGTACGTGCGATATCGGATTGATACAACTGAAATGTGACTTGAGTTTTGAATAACGATCTTGAAACGAGCTTGAGGAAAAGCGACTGAACTTGATCTTGAGTATTGAGAAAATTGAGGAATATCCAACTCGGACAACAGCATCAACGTACGACTCGAAATTGGTTGCAAAGGAAGATCGTCAGGTTACGCATATCGTCGATGGTATTGAGGCGTATCAAAGATCGATATGCGATAACTCGGGGGCACTCTGACTCGGCGAATGACGGTCGTGCAAATGTCATTGTTCCGTTGGACGCTATACTTGAAATATTAAAAATGTGTCGAGGAAAGGATAGACTTGGCTCGAGGACTTTCTAAGTTGAACGAATGACGATCGAACTATTGAACTTGGCTTGGATGAAAACTGGAATGTTTGGATTTGCTTCGTCGACAACCACAATGTTGATGTTCTTGTCTTATGCGAGCGCTACTCCAGCCTCGCACATGCGTCACACCGATTAGGGCGATCACTCTGCGTGAGCGCTGGTATGGTGATTCATACAGCGGGAGTGGTCGAACTTGTACGGTGTGACAGATTGTGCTTTGACTTGTGGCTTGACACGAAGTTAGACTCGAGATTGAATTGGTGTGCTTGTCGATTGAACTTGAGGATTGAGTAGGTCCAATCCGCGTATCGAGAATGAATGAGTCTAAACTCAAACAAGAGTTACGCCCCGATGAGAATGATTATTCCGCGGGAGCGTTGCGTGGTGATTCATGAACCGCCGTGGATAATCGAACTCGCGTGAGATTGGGGCGCAACGTATTGTCGAGCGAGACGACCTCGTGATCGAATACATGAATTGGTTAGAATTGGTGAATTGAAGGAATTTGAATATACACAATGCGTGCCATAATACGAATTAGGTGATCGTGCTTGATGTTTAGAAATTTGAGTGACGCGAGCTTGGGTAGAAGACCCCATATGATCGACTCTGGTTTGACCCTAGGATAGGGGTCAGTGTTGGCATTATTGTTGGGGAACTATGATTCCAATTCTGACATTGACTTAGCCTCGAAAAGAATTGGCCTAGCGGTTAGACGAGACGCCCTGTTTCAAGTGTTAGCAATCGGAAGGATTGATCTTGAGGATTGGCATGCATGGAAATCACGAATGTAGGAAACCCTGCTCACGAGACTCGGCTGACATGCATATATTTCAGGGACGCCTGGGTATGTGCACGATGCGAGTCGAGTGAGAATGACAATTCTCTATCATGCGGCCTGGCTGAATGCATGTATTTTAGGGACGCTTGGAATGCGTGCACGATCCAGCCAAGTGAAACGACAAGTTCAAGCAAGGCTTGAAAGATGGGAGTGTGTCGAGATCTTGAAATCGTGTTGAAGTAAAGATTGATACAAGCGCGAGCGTGGCTCGGAGTCGAAGAAACGTATAGATGAAGTGAGTACGATAGTTCGTGCC
This sequence comes from Iris pallida, assembly GCA_029216955.1. Taxonomy (NCBI): domain Eukaryota; kingdom Viridiplantae; phylum Streptophyta; class Magnoliopsida; order Asparagales; family Iridaceae; genus Iris; species Iris pallida. The sequence continues at coordinate 67,072 of JANAVB010033708.1, read as the reverse complement.
CAGGCACGATTAAGTCTTGGCCATAGAAATGGTAGGATAGCTTGCCTTCAGGAAAGTCTCGAGGACGAGACTTGTTCTGAGTGGTGTATGATGTAGTACCCCGTCCCGTAAAGTCAATCGGAGGAATCGAAACGCCGACGGCGTTCGGCCTTAGCCTTGCAACGGCTTGCTCGGAGACATCGCTCAGGTGGGGTAGTTTCGGTGAACTCTCCTCATCTTTGCCTTCACATAATAAATCGTGTTTTCAACTTGCACAAGTTAGGCTTGATAATAAAAGCTACGCATCCACATAGCTAAGGGAATAATCCCGATGGTTTGAATCGAGTTAGAACATAGAAAACGTCCCACGGTCGGCTTAGAGTTGGTGCACGGCGTGCTTTGAAAATGACACTCGGTCCTTCGTCCCGTGGCTTGGGAGAAGGAAAGTTGGTCTTCGGTGCAAAAGCTGAGAGTTAGCCTAAGTCATAGGCGTCGCCCGCACAAATGCTTACTAAAGCATGCACGATCCTGTCCCGCAAGGCTTGGCATAGCCTTTGCTCGTCCCTTGGGTTAAGTTGTAGGCTTGAGTGAGTTAGGCATAGTTATGCCGGTCGACCTAAGTTATTCTACGTGCTGTCCCGCTCATTCTGCGGTTGTCAAGATAAATAGTCCCACGACCCCAAGGCCCGTCATAGGAAGTATGACTTGGGCGATAGCGTTGCGTCGAACACGAGTCGGTTTAAAGGCACGAGCCACGGTTGGTTCAGTGGTAAGTTAGCCACGGTCGGTCGATACTTAAGGAAACACGTTATGTTCAAGTTAAGTTGAAAGGCTAGGCAGTTGCTGTTCCCTGAGTTCAAAGAACGTTAAGTCTAAGCGATGGTTAGTCGCCGAGAGGAAATATGTCAGGACTGTGGTTCAGTCGCCGAGGCAACCCTGGTTTGGGGCTCTGCAACAGAAAGTACGAAAAGTGGAAAGAGTAAAACAAAGGAACTGTGATAATAATGTGACCTTGCATTACGTTAAGTCTAGAAGTTAGCGTAGGCGCGTGGTCATGGACTACTTGTCGACAAGGGGTGGTTCTTCGAGCGGCAACCCGGGGCCACGGGACCGACTCGGCCTAGGAAGAACCGAATTATAGCCGAGCTGGGTATGAAGCAACCGGTATGTCGGGGACTTGCAGCGAGGATCGCAACCGGCGGTGCAAGGGTCCCGAGTACCAGGCTATGTCCAAAATGGCTGGTTAGGCCAGTGACCTTTCATATAGATGTGTCGGCACGGGCGGCAATCCGCGTGGGTGCCTTTGGATTGAGTTGAATATGTATGAGTTAAATAGACACAATGTCTGAGCCTAAGATTTGGCTACAGCGAAGGCGACGTGCTTCGGCACGAGATGTGGCATCGACTGTTAAGTTGCGAGTTAAGTCAAAAAGGGCCGTAGGGCATATGTGTGAAGTTACGTTGAGTTATGAGGCACACAAGTGTATGCGAGACTAAGCGAAGTGATATTGAAGCACGGATCGAGTTATGGCACGACCGAGTCGTTACGTCCCAGAGTTTGGCACGGAGGATAAGTATAAGTCGGTGCATTGACAATGCAAGCACGAGAAAGGTCTAGAGACAAGAAAATGGAGTCTTTCGTGTAGCTGCGTCTCTGATTATGGCCGTAAGGCAACACGACTTGATAGGTTAACGTTGTTGGCACAAGGAGTGGTCTAGGCACAAAGTATGAGTTAACGTTGACATTGCTAGCACGGGATGGTTTCGATACACAAGTTGCGCTAAGGCGCCGGTCCTAAATTGATCCTAAGGCAAGAATAGAAAGACAATCGTAAAAGGGTTTATGTTGCACAAAGTAAATGAACGTGTAGGTTTTGTATGGGTGGGCGAGAAGCTCACTCCACCAGTACAGTGGTACTGACACCCACACAGTGTTTCATGTGCAGGCACAGGTAGAAGCTCGTGGCGCGGATCTCGCTTGGATGCGTCGAGGCACGGAGTTCCTTGGCGAGTCGAAGCGTGCGGCCGCGTGAATTGAAGACTTATACAGGACATAATGTATGGACATCGCCTTCCCGAAGCTTCCGCTGGATTCAAGTATTATATCGAGAGATGAGAGAGAGCAGAGTGAATTATAAAAGAGAGAAAAGTGAGCACGAGAGACTTGTAATTTGGCCTTGCGCCCACAAATGTAATCTTGTATTCCATATCAATAAAGAGAGTTCTTTTGAGTACTTGTGTTCATGTGTTTTCTTTAAATTCCGCTGCAATCGGCCGTTATGGAACCCGCCTTGCACGAGCGCAATCTAGGCTCGTGCGGCATCACGCCTTAGCGAGGACGATCGCTCCTACGGGAGCGGGGCGTGACATAGCCGGAGTGAGGCGGAGGATGAGCAGCATCTCCGTGTGGTTCTTCAAATTCTCAGGGAGCACCAGTTGTATGCCAAGTTCAGTAAATACGAGTTCTGGCTCGATCGCATTTCGTACTTGGGTCATATCATCACTCGAGGAGGAGTAGAAGTGGATCCCCAGAAGATTGTGGCTATTGAGTCATGGCCAGTGCCCAGCACAGTTGCAGAGGTTCACAGTTTTCTTGGATTAGCCGACTACTACCCGGCAATTTGTTTCAGACTTTGCCCAGATCTCGGCGTCATTGACCCAGTTGACCCGTAAGGAGGTACAGTTTGCTTGGACAGCAGAGTGCCAGGATTCATTTGAGAAGTTGAAGCGAGGCTTGATGACGGCTCCTATTCTCTCACTTCCAGATGGAACTGGAGGATTCTCAGTATATTGTGATGCTTCAAGCAGAGGCCTAGGATGTGTTCTGATGCAGCATGGGAAGGTAATAGCTTATGTGTCACGACAACTTCGTGATCATGAGAGGAATTATCCAACCCATGACTTGGAGCTGGCAGCAGTAGTGTTTGCACTTAAGTTGTGGAGGCACTACTTGTACGGAGATAGGGTAGAGATTTTCACCGACCATAAGATCCTGAAGTATGTTTTCACCTAGAAGGATCTTAACATGTGTCAGAGGAGGTGGCTGGAGCTTCTTGTGGATTATGATGTCAACTTGCAGTATTATCCCGGGAGGGCCAACGTCGTTGCAGATGCATTGAGCAGGAGAGCCGGAGTCTATTTCCTAACAGCACAACCAGAGCTGTTAGCAGATCTTCAGAAGATGGGTATTGAAGTTGTTCTCCCTTCCATTGTGGCATTAATGGCCAGTATGCAAGTTCAATTCACCATAGTCGAGAGGATCCGGATGGCGCAGTCAACAGATTCCAAGCTTCAGCGACTTAGGGCAGAGTATGAGGCATGACGAAGACCAGAGTTGTGTATCCATGAAGACGGTACACTTAGGCATGGTAAGCCTCTTTGTGTGCCCAGTGGTGATATCAGACAGGAAATCATGGCAGAGGCTCACAGTTCACAGTATTTCATTCATCCTGGCGGTACGAAGATGTACCGTGATATCCGTCAGCACTTTTGGTGGAATGGCATGAAGAGGGAGATAGCCCGGTTTGTCTCTCGTTGTTTAGTCTGCCAACAAGTTAAGGCTGAACATCAGAGGCCCGCTGGACTTCTTCAGCCCTTGCCGATTCCAGAATGGAAGTGGAAACATGTGACCATGGATTTTGTGACTGGATTACCTAGGTCCCCAGCTGGTCGAGATGCTATTTGGATTATAGTTGACAGGCTCACGAAGGTAGCTCACTTCCTCCCATTCAGAGTCGGTCAGTCGACAGCTCAGTTAGCAGAGATATACCTCAGACAGATTGTCAGGTTGCACGGAGTGCCAGTTAGTATCACCTCGGACCGAGATTAAAGATTTACGTCGCACTTTTGGCGTAGCCTGCAGGAGAGTTTGGAAACTCATCTCCAGTTCAGTTCAGCATATCATCCACAGACAGATGGTCAGACGGAGCGTACAATCCAGACTCTTGAAGATATGTTGCGGTCCTATACACTTGACTTCGGTGGTTCGTGGGAAGATCACCTCCACCTGGTGGAATTCTCGTACAACAACAGCTTCCAAGCCAGTATCCAGATGGCACCGTTCGAGGCACTGTATGGTAAGAATACAGATCCCCGTTAGCCTGGGATGATGTGGGAGAGAGGCAGATGCTTGGTCCAGACATGATTGCCCAGACAGTTAAAGTGGTCAGAAGAGTCAGGGATCATCTTCGAGTTGCCCAAGATAGCCAGCGCCATTGGGCCGATTCTCATCGGCGCCCTCTCGAGTTTTCTGTCGGCGACCATGTATTCCTGAGGATTTCGCCTAGCCGTGGCATCATTCGTTTCGACGCACGGGGAAAGCTTAGTCCTAGGTATATAGGGCCGTTCGATATTCTGGAGCGAGTAGGAGATATGTCCTATCGTCTCGCTCTTTCCGCCGTCGCTAAGCGAGGTGCATGACGTGTTCCATGTATCCCAATTACGACGATATATCCCGGACCCGAGCCATATCCTGGATCATTAGGAATCGGTTGTTGGTACCAACCTTTCGTATGAGGAGAGGCCCGTGTCTATATTGGACCGAAAAGAGAAGATACTCAAGAACAAGACTATCAAGTTAGTCCGAGTTGCTTGGGGTTATCACTCTTTGGGTGAGTCAACATGGGAGCGTGAGGATGATATCCGATCGCGATATCCCGACCTATTTCACTCGTGAGGTATAATGTCTTCCTTATGCCTCATGCCTACGATTCCTTGCTTGAATGAGTGATTGCTTGCCTAGTTGTAGCTTGAATGTGATTAATATAGCTTGTCCTCGTCTCTCTAGCCTCTTAATTAAATTCCGAGGACGAAATTCTTTTAAGGTGGGTAGAGTTGTAATGCCTGTGGTTTGTATTACGTATTTTTGGAATACGTGTACATATTTTATCTTGTATTGCATGATTCCTTTCTTAGCTTTCTTCATGGCTTGATTTATCCTTGGGTGGGTTCGGCTTGGCTTGGTTTTGCTTTGGTTCATCATGAACCAAAGGTGAACCCCTACCTACCACCACCATTAGTATTTATTACCCATTCTCCTTTCTCTCTCCTCATTACTCTTACTCTTCTCCACCATAATTTCTTCACCTACCAGAGAGAGAGAGGCCTAGGCAAGTGCAGCTTGCTTCATGGAGGAACTCTAATTTTATTGTTCCATTCTATTCTTTGCAGCATTCTAACATACTTTAGTACTTGGTATTTTTACTTTCCATGGCCAGAATCTTGTAGATCTAAGTTTATCTCATTTTCAGTTTTTGAGTTTTGATCTACTTAATCTTGTTATTTCTAAGTTTTGATGGTTCCAGGTGGTAGAAAATTTTGTTCTATCCTATTTTGACCTATGGAAGTTCGGATTTGGACTCTGGATGAAGGTTTCATGGAGCTTGGAAGCATGGGTTCATAGTGTTCTTCTTCTCGGAAAATTTGGAGAAGAAGAACAGTTCTCTGGCCGCATGGCAGTACTTGACCGCATGAACATTCATGCGGCAAGTCGCTCTCAGCCGCATGAGACCCTTGCACTCCTAGCCGCATGGACTTCTCCCCGTCAGCCGCATATACACCCATTCTCGCCAGCCGTATGAGGGCCCTTTCTCCTGAACCGCATATGTGCCCGCCATATTGAGCCGCATGAGACCCTGAACCGTCTAGCCGCATGCGCCCCCTTTAACTATGAAGCCGCATGTGTACCCGCCATATCCAGCCGCATGGGGTCCAACTCGCCCTAGCCGCATAAGCCTACTTCCTTCTTGGCCGCATACAGCCTTTTCCATTGGCCGCATTGTGCTTCGATCCGTGCCAGCCGCATGGACTCGCTTCCCGTCAGCCGTATATGCCAGTCCTCCCCTGGCCGCATGGACTCGGTCAGTTCAGCCGCATAGGGCTGAGGCCCCTATTCTGCCGCATGCGCTCATCCATTTCTAGCCGCATGAGACCCACTCTCTGCTGGCCGCATGAGACCCGACTTCTTGGGACCGCATGGGCCCTTGCCTTTCTGGCCGCATGGGTTCTAGTGATCCTGAGCCGCAGGGCTCCTCCCTGTGCCTTGCCCTGCTATTTAATCGTTATTATTGTTATTAATTCTCTACTATTATTGTCAACTTGTGGTTTATAACCCCCGGTATACTTGGATCTCTTGATTGAATGCTTCCACTATGATGCCCTGCACATGTACCATGAACACGATAGTTTCCCGTATGGGTGCACTCATGACAAGTAAATATGATATGACCTGATAGTGGCCCGTCGTGGCACACTCCTGACAAGTACACTTGACATGATAACCTGACATGATATATCTTGATAAGTTGTTGCGACGGCTACATGACATGACATGACCTGTATAAGTAACCTGGACACCATGGGCGATTGTGCTTGTACAAATAATCCAGTCCTGTCTTACATCATGTCTAGGAGGGGACCCCTGAGTACCACGGTCAGGAGTACCTACTGAAATGGACTAAGGCTAATAACTAGATTAATACATTAGTCATAAAGAGATCTCCCAGCTACAGGCAATTCCGTTACCTGGGTGCGCTTGGGATCTGTAGCCTGCCGTCGAATATGGCACATTTCCAGCACACTGTCATGTGTTGCACCCTTCAAGCTACTTAAGGGTACATGCGTTTCCTGGACGATGTACCCACCTGAATTCAATCCCTAATTTTCGACCTGGGTAACCTGGATGGTCTGCAGGGCTTGTGGCTGTGGAATAATCTCACTGCATCTTGTTAGTAACTAGGCCTATGATAACCCTAGCTAGTTAAAGTATCAAGTCGTAATTATTGCTTGGCCGTGATTGTTGAATGGGGAATAATCAGTCTAGTCTTGCCTTGATCCTGTATAAGATTATTACATGTTCTGATTTTTCTTATTTTACTTTGCTGATAAATGGAAGAAACCAAGTTCGGTTCAGACGAAGGGTTATAATCCTGGTCCTTGTTTGGTTTAAGGATTGTAACCTGGTTATCTGAATGGTTCCATGGTTATCTTACCGTATATCCTCGTGATGTTGTACTTCTCCAGTTTTACTATATATTATTATCTTCTGTGCTAATTGCTGGTTTTAGTTCCTATGTGAAGCTTTCTTTGTGGCACTTGCTCTTTCTGGGGTCTGACCCAGCTGGTTTTGTATGGCCAGATTTTGGAGCAGCTCTAGAGGACCTACCGACTTTCCAGCCCGATGGTGGCCACTAGATGTAACCAGGGCAACGAGTGGGCTTATTTTTGATCTCCCACTTTATTGTAAAAATATTCTTTTGAGGCGTTTAGCCGACGAGCACCTGTTTAGCTCGATTGCACTTACTTACTGCCTGCCTACAGGCTGTAACATGATTGACAGATCCTAGGGTTGATCATGTATGACTAAACTCCTTCTAGTCCTAACATTTTATAATGACTAGCGTCATGATCAGCTGAATATGTAATATTTGGGATGCCTTATTATTGTATATTTAATGATCATACATCTTGTGACTTTTACCTACTTGTTTGTGATTGAGACACTAGGCTTGTTCATGACCATAGGTGACTATTGGCTTGTAGTGAACCCTCATGTATCTAGACAGCCGTGACCGTATAGCGAGATGGATTCCATTTCATATACGTAGCTGGCTATGTCTGCCCCCGCTCTCCAGTATTCTGGTTTTGGGGCGTGACAGCTATTGTTCGCGCTATAAGCGAATGGCGCTGATTGTGAATCGTCTTTGCCGACCAATCATTTACCTTCGAGAGCGAGGTTAACCTTCTCGGCTCTTGCTGACGGCGACGCGTGCCTTGGCGCCCTCAGTGGTGATGCTCGTGATGAAGCTTCGACGATGCCCTTGCCTTTCTCTGTGGTCGATCTCTTTGGTGCAATTGTCGACGGTAGAGAAAGCTCGAAGAACTCTGAAGAGGAAGAAGGAGATAAAAAGAGTTCGAAAGAGAAAATTCTGAAAGAAGAACTCTCTCTCCTCTCAGTGGATTATTTATAGACTAAGCATACGTGTAACGGCTGTGAAAATTGTGTACGAAACAATGGGTCGGTTGGGATTCTGTGCATGCAAAATCTGCCGAAACGCTTCTTATTCAAAGTATTCCAAATTTTAAAACTTTTAAAATTTGAGAACTTTGAAGGGGGTCTTGTAGAAGCTTAAAAATACCAGAAGAATATGTTGTGCCATTCACAAATTACGCCAGGCCTTATTTATCAAATGGCAGCCAACATCAAATGGCGCACATTATTAAATGGTGTCAGACATTATATAGGGCAGGTTTCCATATGTGACCTTTCTCGAGAAGCTAAGTCGTCAGTCATAATGACTGATAACACAACAGTTGAGAAAAATTCTTTTGAATCCCGAACGCACGGCGCTCGAGGAGGATTGTGTCAGATCTGTTATGATGATGTTTGTCAGTTATTTTACGCCATTTACAATTGGCGCGAAGTGACCAACTCTTCACAGACTTAATGCTCAGCGCGTTTCTCAATGGGCGTCAATCAACTAGGTGCACAATTCATTTATTCTTATCCAGAAGCAGTTAAAGATGACGTGACGCGCATACCACTAATCTCGAAGAACGTACATGCAAACACTGCCTACAACCAAGCGCACTTCTCTCACAGAATGACATACATCTCACGTAGTTAAGCTAACCGTTCGCACAAATGGATGAAACAGAATATGGTGCACCAAATAGTACATAATCAACCTATTTTGTACTGTGCGCCAATCATTGTAACTGCCTGGCAGTTATCTCAAAACTCTATAAATATGATTCAAAATCACTTCTCAAGGTATCATTAATGATCATAATCTTTTGATAAGGCTTTCGCAGCACGTTCGAGAGCTTTTCTCCTCCGACATCGCATCGTCCAAGGGATAAAGTGATCGTCTTCTGATCAGATTTCTATAGTTACCCAGAATCAAATTGTACTCTTGTACTTTCTTTTCTTAGTTTTTCTTTAAGTCTTTTTCTTAGACTTTTGTTTTTACAAATATATGGCTTCTCGACATCATGATCAGCATATTTATAATTATATCATATATCCTAATGAACAATGGTAATTATTATATGATAACCTTATAGAATGGCTTATGACATTCTAAGAGTTGTATTTAAATACTAAAAATAATATATTTTTTAACTACTATTTAGACATTTTAAGGGTCATTTTATTATAGTTTCTAAAGAATTGGGAGGCCTAAACTAAAAATAAAAATTTTGTACACCGTAATATATACGGTGGATTATTTTTTGGGACTTTTTTATTTTTGGGGCCATGTGCAATCGCACAGTTTCCACATGCTCAGAAGCCATGTTACCTTGTAAATGTTATATACAACATACATACCCATATATATACACACATCCACATTATATAAATTACTCATGTTCACGTGCAATGTAGGTACCAAAATATTCTATGAGTTTATTAAATAAATAGATTAAAAAAATTACATTATATTAAAATAGATTAATATAATTTTAACATATTTTAATTAAAATTTGTTATAGATATATTTTAAGGACTTTGGATATATGATTTGATAATACCTTATATAGTTAGGTTAAATATAATTTAAATATTGATATATTTTAATTTAGATTTAACGTAGATATGTTTGTAGGATTTTAGATATACTAATGATGTGCGGATGCACATATAAATTTCTCTAATATTATTGAAAAATTAGATATAAATTAAATTAAATAATGGTTTAAATATTATTTAATATATTTATTTAAAATTTGTTGTATATAGTTTTAGAACTTTGAATATATGTTTAGATAGTACCATGTAGTTAGATATAATTTGTATATTAAATATGTTTTAATTTGAATTTGTTATAGATATGTTTATATACGATTTTAGATATATGTTGAGGGATATACATATGGTGCTATAGTTAAAAAGATTTTAGATTTATTTTTTACACAAAGATATACATACGGCCGTGGACGGCTCATTTTGAGTCGCTTTTATGTCTTTTTATAACATTAAAGATGTAAAGATGTTCATGTAGTTAGAAGAATTTTATAATTTTATTTTAGTTGAAGGATATACATACGGGGGTGGTAATTAGTGTTAAGGAAAGAGCCAGTATGTATATCCTTATGTAAAAAAAAAAATCTAAAATCCTTTTAACTATAGCACCATATGTATATCCCGTCACGTACAAAAGAAGCCCTAAAATCCCGTCTGGTTGTGTCATTCAGGAACGCTCAACAAGGAAGCAAGTTGGGACATTCCGTAAAGTTGGTCGCATTTTTGTTCTGGACAGACTTCTCATCCCGTCTTCCATTGGTACCTCCTTTATTGCTCCAACAATTTCTTCATCTCCTTTCATGTTTTGGCACTCCAAATTAGGTCATATCTCTTTTCTCGACTTCAGTATATGATGAATAAAGCACTATTGGGCTCTGTCCATTTAGACAAAGAACCTTACTGTGCTGCTTGTAAACTTGCTAAACAACTGCATCACCTTTTGATATTGTGCATTCTGATTTTGGGGTAAAGCTCCTATCAAATCTATAGGAAGTGGTCAATATTATGTACTCTTTGTTGATGACTATACTCGCTATACATGGACGTATTTATTACATTCTCGTTTTGATTTTTTTAAAGTATATATTGAATTTTGCACAACGATCAGAACACAAGTTTTAAAAAACTACTAAAAATTTAGATCAAACTCTGGTAGAGAATATATATCCAAATGCTTCCTTGATTTTTTTGAAAAAGGAACCCTTCCTCAATTATCATGTACTGAGACACCTGAACAAAATGGTTTTGCGGAACGCAAATACCATCATATTGTGAAAACTGTATGTACTTTACTTCTCTCCTCCTCAGTTCCTCATACTTTTTGGGGAGAGTCCGTTCACACTTCTACTTGTATCATAAATCGAATTCCTTCTTTAGTTACTAACGAAATATCCCCCTTTTAATGCCTTTATCATATCCCTCATGTTTACTCAGAACTTAGAGTCTTTGGCTACACCTAATTTATCCTTCTTCCCAAAAGAGACCATGATAAACTCAGCAAAGAAAATAACCATGTGTGTTTTTACTCTTTTACTCACTCCCATAATACCAAACAGATGTCTTTGATTCTCATCAATTTTATGAGCCCTTTATTGATTCACCACCTGAAAGTTCTACAAAAATGCCACCTCAAATTCATCATACTCAATGTACTGAGCCTGTCATAGTGTCACGCCCCGACCCGGAATCACCCGAATCATCGTCCTCGCAGGGGGCGTGATGCCGCACGAGCCTGAAGTTGCGCTCGTGCAAGGCAAGATGACAAGTTCTCAAATGGTTATCTTTTGATTCGATATTAACAACGAAAGGAAACAGAGTATACAAAACAATTCTCTTTATTAATATCCGAAACTGAGGTTACAATGGCTTTCGATAGCCTAACAATATATGCTAGATTGGCTACAACACTCAGGTTCTCTCTTGCCCACAAAGGATTTCTCCGTTCCATACATCATGCCTTCTATATCTCGGCCGCATCAATCCAGCTGCGTAGTCCGAGCGTCAATGCGATAGCACGCTTCAATGCGCTTCGGCATTCCAAGCCTTAACACGTTCAAGCAACGCTTCGCCGCGAGCAATCCATTCCCTGCACCCTGCATGAAGCTGGTGGGGGATCAGTACGTTCGTCCTCGCATGTACTGATATCAAAGATCATCTTTCCAAACCGACATTTTAATCTTTACGTTGAATCATGCAACTTAGCTTATGATCTTGCTATGTTCTCCTTAGGGTCAATTTCATGGCAACTTGAAAGCGTAAAGCATTTATCATAGCATCATGTTATCATATTGAATAGACAAACAAACAAGCAATCTCGTGTTTGATTCGTGGCTTACCAAGTCGACGCACTCGCCCTTGCGTCCCTTGCACTGACGCAAGGTGAATACGCCCCATTTCTTCCCTGTCATGTTATAAGTGCAACTCTAAGTAGGATCTATATGCGGGACGCATTCGCGCCTACACTTTCAACCCATCGTTCCTTAACTATATGAGGGCCGTTGGCGTATCCGCGTCGGAATGGACTAAAGGAGTTCCTTTCTTTTCTCTCCTTCTTTTCTCACTATTTGGTTGGGCTGCCCGGCGTTTAACGGGTTGGGTAACAATCCCAAAACAACCGAAACGTTTCCGCTGCATACCATCATTTGCGGCATTTCCCATCTAGTTTTGATGTGCGCCTACAAAGATTATTCGAATCCCTCCGCGGCCAATCGGTTCCGGGGCGCATCCGGTAACTATCCGATTGGGGGAAACACCCGTGCACGGGCGGTATCATATTTTATCTCGAGCCCATTCCAATCGACCATGCAACGCCCTATCATTCAAGTATCAATTTCAAACAACCAAACATAGTCTTGAGTCCGAGACTCAGACTTATCATCTCGCATCTCTTTCGTTAACTTTCTATGTTCTTACGTTTCTAGCTTCGTTTCAATGTTTCAATGGCATCGTGCCTCAACTCAATGCTCGTCAACCGAACGACCCGAAGGTCTTGAACACCTTTCGAGGCACCATGTCATATCCGACAGTTCTGCCACATTCATGCCACAACTGTATTCTCTCGCAACGAAGCCATCTTTTATTATCCCGTGCACGTAGGCACGTTCTGACCATATTCCCATGTTCCATAACTTAGCATTCAATGTTCGGGGCTTGCGCGCTAGGGCGCTCGCCTATTGTCTTTCCATGTTCTAGCCGTCTAACTCGTGCAGCAAAGGCACGGTATGGTTCGTGCACTAAGGCACTCGCCGATTACAGTTATCCCATGTTCTTGCGGCTTGCGCACCGAGGCGCTCGCCTTAGCGATATCCAATGTCCCATAGCGACTCATGCATATTGATGCACGTTTCATTTCCATTGTTCTAACTTAGTGTTCGACTCACACTATGATTTATCTCCGATCGGCCACGCCCGTGGCGTCGATAGGTTAACTTTAGCATACAATGATATATTTGACTTATCGAATGAAGGAGTAAAAAGAAGTCAATCCTCCCACCTTGAGTCGATACGCCTTCGACGTTTCGCCGAGCCGATGCGGCTCGATTCCCTAACTTTGTTGCACGGCCACTCTCCTGACTTAGCCATTTGAGCACTTCGTGCTTCGTTGAGTTATACGCCCAATTCGCCTTAGCATGCCCAAGTCTTAGCCCGTCGCAAGGCGACGATTTGATTTCGCGGACCCCTTACTAAATATTGCAAAAGATCGACCTCTAATATTTTCCCGTCAAAGTATGACCTGCACACGAAACCAACTAAAATCAGTACTTGCTTCGATTCGGACTTGCGCCTTGGTCGATTCGATTTCTTAGAATCTTCGAGCCGATTCAATGCACTCATCCTTCGGGGCAACGCGGCGCTTCGCATCGATTCACTCGATGCATTCTTAGGGACAAGGCAACTCTTCGCATCGACATAGTCCGATGCATTACTCGGGTCGACGTAACTCTCCGCATCGACTTAGTTCGATGCGTTGCTCGGGACAACTTAACTCGCGTATCATTTTGCATCGATACATTTCCTTTGCGTCAACGCGACTCGTTGAGTCAACGCTTCAGCGTAATGCGCCGTGCGGAGCGGGGCATTACAGAATATACCACTCAAAACAAGGTTCGTCCTCGAACCAAAACCAACACTCCGACTAAGTGTTTTATAGATCGTTTCACGATCTCGCCCCACAAATGATGTTCGATTTCATAACATCTCGCAAGCTTTCCATTAACATTTCATAGTCTTCCCTGCAGCTCGATTTGAATTTTGTATACAACTCGATTTGGATTCGTACCTATATTCAAGGCGTCCCGAAGATATATGTATTTCGACCAAGCCCAGTCGTAGCAAATTAGAACAAAGCTGACAGGTAAATTTCAATCCTATGCTTGCCATCTCGTACTCTCGATCGGACTTATCCTTAGCAACTGTTCTCGAAATTTCATCGCATATGCATATTGATACACATGCGATTCATTCAACAAGGTCATTGCACGCGACGCGATTCAAAATCGCATTTCTCATTTCGTATATTTTATCGGGACTATCAATTCTACGCATTGCGTCAAGCCGTCGCGCATCCAATCACAACGAGTCTCCGCAACGCCTTGCGTTCGAAGTCGCTATCCAACTATTTTCGAAGTCTCGCTCGCAACTTGTCTCGATACGATTCTCTTTGTTGACTTGCAAATGCATCAACATTCAGGGCTACGCCCGCTAGGTTACTTTCCAAGGCACCGTGCTTAGATTCTCCCGACGCAAGTTTAAATTGACATTGCACAAAGGCCACAATCTATCCGACACGAAAGTTTACATCAAGGCCATGGTGCTCAAGGCAACGATCGCCTTGACACGAATGTCTTAACGACGCGTCTTACATTTAATTTCCTAACGAGTAGGAAATCACTAGCCAAATTCCCAACTTATCCGTCTCGCAACATTGAACATAATTTTGATTCACGCAAGCTCAATTGCAAGGTGAATCCGAATCTAACAACATGACTCGTGAGTCATTTTCTTATCATTCCCTCTCGTGCATAGCACGTTCCTCGCAATCTCCTAGACTTATCATCAACACGCACTGTGTTATATTTGTTATGGTGCAATCCCATATACGATATCGCATGGGTCATCTTACGGTCTGCAGTATTCAATTTGATTTGGCGGTCAAGTCTTCTAGGGTCAGCTGCCCCGAAGTTACGCTCGATAATTGTGGATCATTAACGAAGGACAGTTTAATACGAACCATGCTATATCTTATTTCGGAGCCAAATCACGTTCCGACAATTCTATGCGACTACCCAAATTTTGAACAAACCATTTCTATCGGCGCAACTGATGCGCAACTATCCTCCGAGTCAAGTCATGTACTGCCGTCGATGATTTCGCAATTTACGAAACATCTACTCGCATCAAGTTCGAGTCTATCTTATTTACGGGCCGACACACGATATGCTATACGCATCGAGCAATCGTCGATGACTTATAGTCTCGTCTCGATCAATCGCAAAGTTCACGATCAACCAGTCCGTTCTTTCTCGTATTGTTACTTACAAATTTTGATAGCGCAAGGCGCACTCCATTTTGCATTCTCACATCGCCTACGTTTCCTTACGTATCGATCTCGATACGCCGTATCCATTTCGATAACGTAAGGGTCAACTTTGAATCTGTTTCAACGTCAACTTAACTCGCCTCGCATACATCCAAGTTCGCAACAAACTTTTCCATACGCATCGAATCATTTTCCGATTCACCGCATCCCGCTATACTTTGATCGCGTAACCGAGTTACCGATTATCCAACATCGTGCCCTCGAGTTATACGATCTCGCCCTCTAAGTTTCGCGTGTTTTCAATCGTACTCAAATGATTGTCGTCGTAACTTAATCAACTATTTCATAGGCATGGTTTCTCGCGTCAACCAACTTTCTTACCGAAGTCGCACATCGTGCGATACGATTACAATTCACATCGCCCAACATTTCTATCGAGATCGCAAGTCGTACGATTCGATTCGTCTCGCCCAACATTTCTACCGAGATCGCAAGTCGTGCGACTCATTTGTAAGCTCGAGTATTTCTTTCCCGTCGATCCGATTATTGCGTCAAGGCAGAATCGTTTCGCTAGTCTCGGTCGTCCGACCAACTATAACTTCCGTCCGACGTATCGTTCATCGATACGAGTCTCGCCTTATCGTCCCAACCGAATTTCGAAGAACACTTGCATCAACATACCGTCATACAAATTTTCAATCGAGTCTCGGTACTCCCCCGCCCGTTGCGGACAAACTTTCCGCAATTCTCACAAAGCGTCGATGCAATTTATCGCACAAGTGCTATACCATATACCACTCGAAATCGAGTCATTCATCGCCTACGTGGTATGGCATATACCACTCGGAATCAAGCCATTTCCCTCGTACTATACTTAGTACAAGCCGACAATATCTTCCGACTTACGATTTCCGCAGTGATCGTGCTTGATCACAACCGTAACTTTGATTCTATCAAAACCCGACACGATTCGGTCAATGTTCTCGTTTGCCAACATAAGTTTGGTGCACAACCGAACGATTCGTTCTATCGATTTACGATTTCAATTCCTTCTTTACGTTGCATCTCGTACAACAATTTAGTTGACATGCATTGCACCACGTGCAACAATTTTTACCCTTTTTGATACACGTTGCACATCGTGCTACGATTTATTTCCGACATTTTATTTCACTTTGTATAACGATTCATTTCCAATTTCCTTCGCACTTCGTGCAACGATTAATTTGATATGCGTTGCACCACGTGCAATAATTTTACTTTTAATACGCGTTGCACATCGTGCAACGATTATTTCCAACATTTCCCGTACCTCGTGCAACGAATTACTCTCGACTTTACAAGTCAATGCACAATCCGTTTAACACATCGGTATTGGCTATCACTTCTCACTTTCATTTTAACGCATATTCACCATTACTCGTTGCACTTCGTGCATCATTTTATTTCTCATTCAACATGTTACATTGCCACAGTATCTCAAATCGTATTCCACAATTTGTTGCGCTTGTAGCAACTAACATTTTTACGGCTCGTTTGCATTCAATGCAATATACCCTTCGCGACTTTCTTAGCAAACATCATGAAATTTCCAAAACACATGCGGCAAAATTTCATGATTTGTATTAGGCTTATTGTATGGAACATCCAATGCGGCATCGAGTAGAGTCAAGAGTGATATCGAGTGGTGGTGGGCAACTTTTCGAATTGAAATGAAGCGAGCGTCCAGAGGAAATTGAGCCTAGAGCTCTGATACCAATTTGTCACGCCCCGACCCGGAATCACCCGAATCATCGTCCTCGCAGGGGGCGTGATGCCGCACGAGCCTGAAGTTGCGCTCGTGCAAGGCAAGATGACAAGTTCTCAAATGGTTATCTTTTGATTCGATATTAACAACGAAAGGAAACAGAGTATACAAAACAATTCTCTTTATTAATATCCGAAACTGAGGTTACAATGGCTTTCGATAGCCTAACAATATATGCTAGATTGGCTACAACACTCAGGTTCTCACTTGCCCACAAAGGATTTCTCCGTTCCATACATCATGCCTTCTATATCTCGGCCGCATCAATCCAGCTGCGTAGTCCGAGCGTCAATGCGATAGCACGCTTCAATGCGCTTCGGCATTCCAAGCCTTAACACGTTCAAGCAACGCTTCGCCGCGAGCAATCCATTCCCTGCACCCTGCATGAAGCTGGTGGGGGATCAGTACGTTCGTCCTCGCATGTACTGATATCAAAGATCATCTTTCCAAACCGACATTTTAATCTTTACGTTGAATCATGCAACTTAGCTTATGATCTTGCTATGTTCTCCTTAGGGTCAATTTCATGGCAACTTGAAAGCGTAAAGCATTTATCATAGCATCATGTTATCATATTGAATAGACAAACAAACAAGCAATCTCGTGTTTGATTCGTGGCTTACCAAGTCGACGCACTCGCCCTTGCGTCCCTTGCACTGACGCAAGGTGAATACGCCCCATTTTTTCCCTGTCATGTTATAAGTGCAACTCTAAGTAGGATCTATATGCGGGACGCATTCGCGCCTACACTTTCAACCCATCGTTCCTTAACTATATGAGGGCCGTTGGCGTATCCGCGCCGGAATGGACTAAAGGAGTTCCTTTCTTTTCTCTCCTTCTTTTCTCACTATTTTGTTGGGCTGCCCGGCGTTTAACGGGTTGGGTAACAATCCCAAAACAACCGAAACGTTTCCGCTGCATACCATCATTTGCGGCATTTCCCATCTAGTTTTGATGTGCGCCTACAAAGATTATTCGAATCCCTCCGCGGCCAATCGGTTCCGGGGCGCATCCGGTAACTATCCGATTGGGGGAAACACCCGTGCACGGGCGGTATCATATTTTATCTCGAGCCCATTCCAATCGACCATGCAACGCCCTATCATTCAAGTATCAATTTCAAACAACCAAACATAGTCTTGAGTCCGAGACTCAGACTTATCATCTCGCATCTCTTTCGTTAACTTTCTATGTTCTTACGTTTCTAGCTTCGTTTCAATGTTTCAATGGCATCGTACCTCAACTCAATGCTCGTCAACCGAACGACCCGAAGGTCTTGAACACCTTTCGAGGCACCATGTCATATCCGACAGTTCCGCCACATTCATGCCACAACTGTATTCTCTCGCAACGAAGCCATCTTTTATTATCCCGTGCACGTAGGCACGTTCTGACCATATTCCCATGTTCCATAACTTAGCATTCAATGTTCGGGGCTTGCGCGCTAGGGCGCTCGCCTATTGTCTTTCCATGTTCTAGCCGTCTAACTCGTGCAGCAAAGGCACGGTATGGTTCGTGCACTAAGGCACTCGCCGATTACAGTTATCCCATGTTCTTGCGGCTTGCGCACCGAGGCGCTCGCCTTAGCGATATCCAATGTCCCATAGCGACTCATGCATATTGATGCACGTTTCATTTCCATTGTTCTAACTTAGTGTTCGACTCACACTATGATTTATCTCCGATCGGCCACGCCCGTGGCGTCGATAGGTTAACTTTAGCATACAATGATATATTTGACTTATCGAATGAAGGAGTAAAAAGAAGTCAATCCTCCCACCTTGAGTCGATACGCCTTCGACGTTTCGCCGAGCCGATGCGGCTCGATTCCCTAACTTTGTTGCACGGCCACTCTCCTGACTTAGCCATTTGAGCACTTCGTGCTTCGTTGAGTTATACGCCCAATTCGCCTTAGCATGCCCAAGTCTTAGCCCGTCGCAAGGCGACGATTTGATTTCGCGGACCCCTTACTAAATATTGCAAAAGATCGACCTCTAATATTTTCCCGTCAAAGTATGACCTGCACACGAAACCAACTAAAATCAATACTTGCTTCGATTCGGACTTGCGCCTTGGTCGATTCGATTTCTTAGAATCTTCGAGCCGATTCAATGCACTCATCCTTCGGGGCAACGCGGCGCTTCGCATCGATTCACTCGATGCATTCTTAGGGACAAGGCAACTCTTCGCATCGACATAGTCCGATGCATTACTCGGGTCGACGTAACTCTCCGCATCGACTTAGTTCGATGCGTTGCTCGGACAACTTAACTCGCGTATCATTTTGCATCGATACATTTCCTTTGCGTCAACGCGACTCGTTGAGTCACGCTTCAGCGTAATGCGCCGTGCGGAGCGGGGCATTACACATAGCACCACCATCAGACCATCCTGCCCAATGTTTTGACATTATCTCTCCAGTGATAATCCAAAAATTGTTGAGCTAGCCTCTCCAGAAACTGATCCAATCACCTCTATTTCAACCCGACCTATCCCTGATAAATACCAACCTGCTTATCTGACATATTATTACTGTTATCTATCTTCTCTTTTATCCCTTCATGAACCAACAACCTATATGAGGCCTCTTCTGACCCAGTTTGGCGACAAGCCATGATGGAAGAGCTAATTGCTCTACATGACACTAATACATGGGATCTTGTGGATCTTCCACCTGATAAATCTGTTGTGCGAAGTAAATGGATTTACAAAATAAAAACATAACCTGATGGTTCTGTTGACCGATACAAGGCACGTTTAGTTGCGAAAGGCTTTACCCAATAATATGCTATTGATTATGAAGAAAATTTTGCCCCAGTTACTCGTATGACTACTATACGAACCTTGATTGTTGTTGCTTCTATTCGTTAATGGACATTGTATGAAATGGATGTCAAAAATATTTTTCTTCGTGGAGACCTATAAGAGGAAATTATATGAAACAACCCCCTCGTCTCCCCACTCTCATCGTTAGGTTTGTAAACTTCGTCGTGCTTTATACGATATTCTTAAGCAAGCCCCTCGAGCTTGGTTTGAAAAGTTTTGCACTACCATCATTAATTATGGTTTTATCCAGAGTACACATGATTCTGCTATGTTCTTTCGCTCTTCTAATCAAGGTATTGTCATTCTTGTCATATAAGTAGATGATATGGTTATTATAGGTAATGATTCAAAAGGTATCCATGCTTTAAAATTACATTTGAGCACATGTTTTGAGATGAAAGATTTAGGTACTCTCCGTTACTTTCTTGGGATAGAGGTTGATCATACTTCCAATGGTTATTTTCTTTCTCAAGTAAGGTATTCATCTGAAATACTTCTTTGAGCAGGTTTAATTGATACTAAGATTGCAGATACTCCACTTGAATTAAATGCAAAACTTCATGCATCTGATGACACTTTACTCTCTGATCCTACTACGTACTGCCATGTTGTAGGCAGTCTTAATTATCTCGCTATTACTAGACCAGATATCAGTCATGCAGTTCATATTGTAAGTCAATTCATGTCTTCACCTCGCTCTGTTCATTATGCAGTTGTTCTTCGAATATTGCGCTACTTGAAGGGCACTTTATATCAAGGACTACACTTATTTTCTACCACCACGCTTACTCTCCGTGCTTATTCTGATTCTGAATGGACGGGAGATGTCACAGATCGTCGCTCTACTACTGGCTTCTGCATCTTCTTTAGCGATTCCCTCATTTCTTGGAAAAGTAAGAAGCAAACAACAATTGTCCGCTCAAGTACTGAAGCTGAATACAGGGCCCTTGCTCACACTACGTCTGAGATTATATGGTTACGTGGGCTACTTCATGACATGGGCGTTGAACATTCATCTTCTACTCCTCTATTTTGTGATAGTAAGAGTGTTATTCAAATAGCTCATAATGATGTCTTCCGTGAACGCACCAAACCTATTGGAGTTGACTGCCATTTTGTCAGGGATCATTTTGCAAAAAGAATAATCCACTACCCTACATTACTTAAGCTCAAGTTGCATATTTTTTTTACAAAGACATACCCCTTAGCTCGGTTCAACTTTCTCTTATCCAAACTTAATATGTTTTCTAAACCATCTTGAGTTTGAGGGGGATGTTAAGGAAAGACAGCTATTCATAGCTGTACTGCTCATTACATAATTCCTTGTTAGTATTTTCCTTCTTTAGAATATTACCGTTGTACATTCTATATTTGTTTTCTTTGTAATCTATATAAATTGAGGTTTTCCTCTAATGAATAAACACAAAAAAATTATTCATACTTCCTCTCTACATTGCTAACAGTTAAAAGGATTTATTCTTTTTTCTTTTACATATAGGACTTGGACATTGTTCATTTTGAACCGTTTTCAAGTATCTTTAAAATAGTAAAGATATTTTAAACGAACACCGAAAATATAACCAATATTCACCCATTTTCCTTCATATCCATATGCGCGTGATCACATGTACTTAAGTAGATATTAAGTAAAAACATGATATATTAAGGACTAATTAGAGTTTAGACCCTGCATTTTATACCAGTTTGGAGTGTTTAAGCTCTCACATGTCCAACTGAAAAGTTTAGACACAGAACTTTTGTTTTTTGTTTTTTTGTTTTATGTTTTTCCACATTATACCCTCCCAAATCTATATGTAAAAATTTCATTATCAAACATGAAGGGAGGCAATAATAGGAAAATAAAAAAGAAAAAAAAAATATGGTCTAAACCCTTCAATTGGACATGTTAGGACTTAAACTCTAAACTGGTATAAAACCAAATCTATATGTAAAATTTAGCGTCTAGATCCAAGACTTTTTTTTGTTTTGTTTTTTTCCATTATACCTTCCCAAATCTATATGTAAAATTTTTATTATCAAACATGAAGGGATGCAATAATAGAAGAAAAAAATATAGGATGTAAACTCTCTAATTGGAAATGTTATGACTTAAACTCTAAACTGGTACAAAACCAAGGGTCTAAACACTAATTAGCCCATATATTAAGAGACATTTAACAGATACAGTGGGAAAATTTTGAATTTAAACCTAGATTACTGCGAAACCGTGCTGGCAAACTTTCTCAAGAAAGTATACACTGAAATTATCATTCAAGAGCCTCCAAAATCAAATACTGAGAATTCTTTTTAGGTACATAGCTTATACATAGAAAGCTGAGGAACAAAAGATTGAATTATTTGCATACTAGACTTGAACGAATGAAAGAAAAAATTATGATCCCTCTTCTTCTTTATTCTCTTATATGAACAACAAACACACTTCATCTCTTCGTAGAGCCTTTTCATTCACATACAGCTTTTTCTAATGCTAGTACATGTTCTTTCCTTCTCAACTATAGAAATCTTCTGTTCCTCAGCTTTCTGTCCCATCTCCCCTTATATTCCAAACTTGTTGACTGTTAATTTCTGTTAAATAACAAGAAAAAAATAACAAGAAGATTATAAAGAACAAGAATAATTAATATTCAAAAGTATGAATATTAGCTAGCTAGCTAACTATATAAGAAAAAAGGTTAATTATGACCAGACCTTTGAACAACTTGCTTTGTATAGATATGTTTAGGTTGCTTGTTCTTATAGAGGTCTTTCCTATAAACCTTTCTTTGCATGATGATCTCCAAATGAGCTCCCTCCCCAGTCGTCGAAGATGTCTATGAATGAATCAAGTTCCTTGCGCTTCTCCTCCATCTCCTCCTGGCCGCCGCCGTCCGTCCTCGAGAAGATGAGGCTCATCGGGTCGGGGTCAAGCTCGGCCAGGTCCGCGAAGAAGTCGTTCGGCTGGCTCGGCCCGTGACCCGCCGCGGGCTCGTTGTAGAACATCTGGTCGAACGCCTGGTCGTCCAGCAACGGTACCGCTCCGGCCCCCGCCGTGTCCGTGTCCCCTCCGGCTTCTTCTTCCTTCATTCTAGCCATGCTAGGGCTCGTAGTTGTCGCTGTGGTGTACTCCTTGGGTTCTTCTTTTATGTTGGAGCTCGGCATCCTTTGGTTCTGGCTGACGGAGGACGTCTTCGAAGCCGACGCGCCGCCGCCGCTCTTGGCCGGCTGAGATCGCGTGGACCCGGCCAGGGCGTTCCTCTGGGTGGGCCACGGGTGGTTGTGCTCCGACGTGTAGGTGATCACAAGCATGTTCGGATCGGTTCGGCTTCTCTCCACTTGCTTCCTTGCCGAGCAGCCTTTGGAGCTACTGCACCTGTAGTAGCCTCTGAAATTGTAATATATGCATACATGCACTTCGTCAGCTAAGCAGAAACCTAATATTTATCAATATCAGCAACAAAAAAAAAAAAAATCTTGCAAATTGTTCATGACCAGTAGTGCTAGCAACTGGGGATTATAATTCTCAGATTGATTTACTTTGATATCTCACATGAATAAGTGTGTAATTTAACTTGTTAGAAAAAACCACTATTTTTTATAGGAAGCTGCTATTTGGCATGTCCGCTCTACGAACGTAACCGTCACTCGCCTGCGCCACATGGTGGCCATCCATTATCCTCCGGCCCAGGTATTAGGAGGTGAGAACCCCCGGTGCTAGCAGGAGAACTAATGGCCGCTGCCACATAGGTGCAGTCAAGTGGTGGACAAAATATTTTTTTTTTATTTTTTTTACCTATTGGCTTGTTTGTTTCCATATATGTACTAAGCCGATGGAAAAGTGGAAGTAAGAAAAAAGAGTAGGATTTATTTTCTTCCTTATGGAAAGGAAAACTCATTTCCTTCCTTTGTGCTTGGTAGCAAGGATGGAAAAGATAAGGGATGCATTTTCCTTTGTTTGTTATGGAAGAAAAAGTTGAAGGAAAGAAAGTAAAAAATATAGGGTTTACCAATTCTATCCTCAATTAATATCATTTATTTACCATTTAATTTCATAAATAATTTTTAAATAATACATTCATATGTGGGTATAATTGTTAATTACTACAAGCATCCACTTTTCCTTCCACTTTTCCTCCGACTTTTGGGGGGATTTGATTTCTTAGGTTATAAAGGAAAAGTAATCCCTCCACTTTTTCTTCCTTCCTATTTTCCTTCCATACCAAAAAAGAACAAATGAGTCTTCCCCTCCACTTTTCCTTCCTCTTTTTCTTCCTTCCACTTTTCCTTCCTACCAAACACACCCTAAATGAGCAACCAAAGAAAAGAAAGCAAATTAGTAGTAGATTATAGGAAGCATGATGCATGGATTGGTATGATCACATAATGTTGATTTATCATCAAGGGACACTAGTGCTAAGAACCCTTTCCCTTGATTTTTAATAGAAACTTGAATTTAGAGTAAGCATTATAGTAACATGTTGATCCTTAATAGAAGAAAATTTAAATCAAGAAAAAAAAAAGTTTATTTAGCGCAGGATAGCTTCTTTGAGTAAATTGAAGGCAATGGTGAAAAAGAAATTAAGGGATATATAAAGAGGTGTAGTGTTTCCTACTTCTTCAACACACAACTTTTCTATATTTTCTAGTCCTTAATTCTCTCTTCAGCATTAGCTTTACTTACTCATGAAGGGTGAAAGAAGAGATCTACTCATATTTCTAAACAATATATGATGATAAAAAATTGAAATAAATACACTAACCTTCTTTAATTTCAAAATAATTATACGGACCTCCACTATCCCTTATGCTTTATATTTATTTTGAAAATAAGGACGCTTGGTGTAATAATCCTTTATATAAAAAGATTGTTTACTAAACATAAAATATAATATAGGAGAGGTTAAAGTAATTTGCCCTAAAAAATTAAGTAGCCGACCCTAAAATCTTCGAGTTTTAAAGAAGAATATAGTTTTTGTTAGTGTTACAGAGAGACGGCTTCTAGCAAAGTTGAATAGAATTATAATGATTCAAACGGCCGACTCCAAATTTATTGGAAATGTTTCATATCATAGCTAGAGATCCAAAAGTTTATAAACAGCAATTATCTGTGAAAATGCGCAATTAAATTTGAAAAAATACCTAGGATAAGGAGACCCCTTGATAGGCTTCTGGCCGTACTTCCTCCAGGCCCAGAGGTCGGAAGGAACAACTTCTCCACTAGGCCTGTTGCTCGCAGCTGCTGGCGCAGGAATGCAGACCACCTTCTTCGCCTGGCTCTTCCTGTGTTCATGTCAAAATTTGGAAGAGACCAAGAAATTAAGTACAAATTATTCAAGCAAGCGTCTTGATATTATTTATGTATATATAGAATCTAGTAAAAGAAATTTCTCAGTTCCAATTCACAATTGCATATATGTCTGCATCCTTTCTTGAGCTCGGAATTTGATTCGTAGTCTGCAGTATCGACCAATACAGTTTGGCATGTTCCGATCTGACCGTTACGGTCATCAGGGTTATTTATTCCAGTCAATTCGAGAAGAGAATATCGAACAAAATAAAACAACCGTCAAGAATGTTTAGACGGTATACGCAACTAAATGAAATTTTTATTTATTTATTGTAGGTAAACTAATCAACAATTTAATTTTAAAACTAGTAAGAAACAACACAGAAAATACTTAAAATCATGTTTAAATTATTATACAAATACAATTTTTCTAATATTTTAATAAGTTATTATTGATTATTTGTTTTCCAATTTTAAAAAAAATTGATATGTGAAGAAAACAGTCGATATCGTCGATCCCGATATATCGGTTTCGATACTGGTACTGCAAACCTGATTTAATTAGGACCACACGAAAAACTCAACCACGAAGATTTTTTTGTTGTTGTTGTTGATGTTGGTTGTCCTAAAGAGAAAGAGAGAAGTTCATCTTTACAACCCAAATCCATGCATATAGTTCCAACCAATATTCTCATGTCAATTCATCCCCCCAAGATCCAAGCCCCACTTTGCAAATGGAGTGTGCCTTTTCACCTAAATCATACACTTCCACAAGGCACTCCCACTTCCTCCTTTCCCTACCTCTCATTCCTAAAAGGAAACTAAAGTCTTGCATGTTAACTAAACACGTACGGCGCAGTGGGGGGTTGACTCGCTCGCTAACTAAAACTTAATTATCGAGCAATGAACATTTTCTTGATTGTGTCTAACGAACGTATATTACCTCCTCTTGATCCCAGGAGCGCGGGGGGACGGGATCTGCATCGAGCGGGCCGCCGCGCCGAGGGGCGGGGGCTGCGGGGGCTTGTCGCCGGGCGAGATATGGAGGACTCGGGAGAAGAGGTTACCGCAGGGCCTCTTCGTCCCGACGTCGTCGGCCGTGAGCATAGCGGCATCGCCGCAGCCTTGGCTAGCCCCTCCGGTGGACCCCTCGAAGAAGCCGCCGGTCCCGGCCAGCTCGTGGAGTAAGGGATCGCGGAGGCTTCCGAAGAAGTCGTCGACTGGCGGCAGCGGGGGGAAGGCTGCGGCTGCGGCTGCAGTGTGATCACTGTGGAGGTGGTGCTGCTGCTGATGCTGCCAGCTATCCATGCTGGTTGTCGGGGTGTCGCCGCCGGCGTTCGAGGAGGAAGGGCCAGGTGAGGGTGCTAGGGCGCTGCTGCGCCCTCCTCCGCCTCCGCTGGCTCTGACGACGTCGGCTAGATCGCCTTGGTCGGCAGTCTCCAGCCTCTGCCAGAAGAAATCACACATGGCTGGCTAGCAAGCTGGCTACTGATCACTGCTGCTGATCTCTCTCTAGAACTTGATATCTATACTATAAACTTAGCTAACCAATATCAAGCTGCTGCTGGTGCTCCTAGCTACTGCATGCTTTGTGGCACATGCATAGCAAATAGAAGAAGAAGAAGAAGAAGAAGAATGCTGAAAGACTCTTCTTAAAGCAAGCAATAATAAGGAAGAGAGAGAGAGAGAGACAGAGAGAGAGAGGTGGATGTGTTTTTTTTTGATATATATGCAAACTGGAGGCTGACTTCTTCATACAAAGGACTTGTTCTCCATTACGCAACAAAAAATAAACATATATAAATCAATTAGAGGCATATCATATGTATTTTGCATGTACAGTAGGAGTAAAAGTGGAAAGACCGAACTCAAACCTAATTATCCTTGGGTAGAGTAAGCTCCAAATTACGAATGGGAGTAGAGTTGGGTTGTCCTGAGCATATATGGGCTTGTTCTAGTGTTGTCAGAACTGGACCGGACCGGCGGTCCGATCGCGTCCGACCGATTTTATCAAAAAAATTGGTAAGTCTAACGTGAACCATATTTTTTTGAAGAACCATCGATTTTTTTTTTCACAACCAGGTTTAACCGGCCGAACCGGTTTTGTCATAAAAAACCAGCCAAAAAAAACTCAAAAGCATTTATTGTGTGAGATTTGGACCATTTGGTTCTTGGTTTGGTTTTGAGAGATCTTATATTGTAAAATTAAATCAAACCAAACAGCTAGGAACCAAACCAAACAACAAGGTGTAAATGTGGATATATTATCTATTTGAACCAAACCAAACCAAGTTTATTTGAACCCGATTGAACCCCGATCCGACCTATCCAAAAAAAAAAATCGGTTCAATCACCGGTCCGATTAAAACATTGGTTTGCTTTAGCCCCAAGTCTTGTCTGACTTATCCTATACTAGTACTGGAGCACTCTTTTTTCACTCCAACTTCGCACCCGACTCATTTGAATTTTGGATTATTAGTGATAGGGTCTCATAATATGTGATATAAGGGTTTAAGTCTCCAAATTGTCCGGCATTAGAGTTTCGGTCTTCACATGACTCAAAATTGATAACATGGATATTAAAAATGAGATCCAAAATTTATTGCCGGACAATTTGGACATCTAAATTCTAATATTATATAAAACATATTATATGAGACACTATTACTAAATAACGCTTGAATTTTTCTAGCGGTCAAGGTTTCTTAAGACGTCACACATGCCATATGTTGTGGGTATATGGAGTCGAAGGTAGATACAAAAAGTGTTATTTAGTTTTAGGTTCTCGTATAGAAATTTGCGTTTATATTTTTATATCGACTAGAAGAGAGTTTAGGTCTGGTCATAACTGTTGACTTGGACTGACCGATAGATCTTGTTTAGGTCACCATAATGTATATTTACTTTTAGAATCTCGTTTGATATTCGAAATTTGTGTTTAGGTTTCCATTTGACACTCAGTCCAAGTCAATGGTCAAAATGACTTTTGAATAATATAAAAATTTAAACTCAAATTTCCAATATCAAACATAACCTAAAACTAAATAACTCATATAGAAATAAATATTCTTGGTGGATCCATAGTTAAAGGCGAATTTACTAGTGGTTCAGTCTAACTAATAAATCGAACCCAATCGAACCAGAAAAAGAAAATGAATCCATATATTTACAGGAGAGAGAGAGAGAGAGAGAGAGAGAGAGAGAGAGAGAGAGAGTCCAAAATATGGACAACTAACTGGTCCATTGATTAATCATTCAGTTCTGGTAGTTTTGAGACACTAGTTTTTGTAGTTTTCTGTGAAAGATTTCCCTTGAAAAAAAATTCTCTCTCCCAGTTGTTTGTTATTCTTTTGGAGGAAGACTTTCCCCAAACTTGAATTCTTTATTATGGCTTTCTTCTTTCTGAAATAAAAAAGAGGCGGCAAGTAGCCGCATTTTCCGGCTTTGAAACTTCCCCTTCTCCTTTCCTCCGGTTACCGTTACAGAGCATGCCTTCTTTGCCTTTCTTACTGCCCAAAAAGTGTCCTTGCCCATGAGTGCCTCACAAGTTCTGAAATTAGTATAAAAAAAAGTTACCTGAAAGTTCACCAGATAAAACAAGTTTGAAGGAAGTGTTATAAACTTTACTTACTGTAATTGGAGTTATACATTTGACTGCATTTCTCAAGCTGCAGCATGGTTGGTGTTGGACTGGTTTCAGTACGTACAACTTATGGTACAACTTATGGAAGTTGCTTCTACTTATCTTTCTAAAAAAGTAACCATTTTGGTAAAAGACAATTTTGTGTTGATTTTTAAGTGTTACTGGTCGGAAGAAGGGGGTTTGGAGGCAGGTACCCCCCATTTTTTTTCATGATTATGCTAGGTATTTCACATGTAGCCCTAATATCCTATGCCTATAAAAAAGTATTAGGGCGCACTTGTAAACTATCTTCGAACATAGTAAAAATTTTGCATGTATCGGCCATGGATGTAGCTTCTCGATGTAAGTTTAAGAAGTGAACCACGTTAAATTCTGTGTTCTTGTGCGTTTTCTTTTCTCTTATATATTATTTTTTTCTAAACATATCGCAAAAGGGGTTAGAAATTCCTACAGTTGGCTTCCAAAGTTTATCCATATTATCTTGTATTATCTAGTTTTTCTTTTATCAATCAATTTGTTCAGTTCTCAATAATTTAAGCACTATAAAAGCCTTCTTTTATTTCAAATATTTAATAATTTAAGCACTAGAAAAGCCTTCTTTTAATCCAAACAATTATTGCTTTTTACAACCACATTAAGCATGTTTGTAGGCAACCACCAAACAGTTCCAGCCAATAACTTATGATAGCAATTTTTGGATAAACTATATTATATATATATATAATATATATATATATATATATATATATTATATATATATATATATATATAAAATCCAGCATTTATTTTTAACTCCAACTATTGCTTAGTAAAGTTTCCTTTAACTAATATTGCAACAAACAAGAATGTAGGTTTGGCTTCTTGACTTATTTGCTTCTAGTGGAGCATGGAGCCAAACATCCCTTAACCTGAGAGCATAACTATCCAAAAGTGTGTATGTTGGTAGAATCCTTTAGTTAAGAGGAAACTGAATGACAGTAAAAATCAAACAACACTGAAGGTTCCTATTTCTATACTTACTGTTTTCCCTTCTATATATATAGATTATTTTCGATTTTACTTGTGACGTACTGTTTTTAACTGGCAAGTGTGCGATCGAGAGAACCGAACAAAAGAGTAAATTGTAGGTAAATTACGGAAGAGTTGAAAAGTAAAGGAACTTTGTCTCTAACTCTTACTTTTCCCCTTAGTTTACATTTGGTAGGGAAACAACAACAGTGGCTATACATGCAAGCACTGTCAATCAACACCAGTGGTTATGAAAAGAACATCCCTTGTTCTTTTTCTGAACAAGTTTACTCTTGGAAAATTTTTGCAGTGTATACCGTTCAATTTGAGGCCCCATAGACAAGATAGAATTGTCATCATATAAACAAGGATTTTTTTTGAGCATTAATAGAGAATGATTCATCATTTGATCTCAAATCTTTGAAATAGAGATGTAATTGTCACGAGTAATCATAAAACCAAATGTCTATTTATAATTCTTGCTTTAGCTAAATCACAATAATATAATAATAATAATAACAATTAACGATAATCTGCCAATATTAAAGCCGAGAAATTAAGAACACCGTACCTAATTTTGACGAGTTAAGAAATCAAGTAATTTAGCTAGTTGTTAATAATTTAGGATGTCAAGGTTTTCCATTTTAGTGTGCAACCAAAATAGAGCAAGAAAACGAGAGGTACACCAAAGCGTACAAATTGGGTTAATTATTGTATGCTATACAATTAAGACAAAATTGATTTCGTAGGATTATACATTTATAATTACTCGATGACGCTACACTTTGAACAGTTCATGAACTGGAATGATGGACTTACAATTATTCTAATCAGCAGACACTTATCCCAATTCCACCTAGCAAGAAAGAAACTCATACATATTTCAATAGAACTTCGATGATGTAATTTTGCATATTTAGTCAAATATCTTGATTTAAAATTGACAAATTGATAGTATATGTAACATGTTAAAATATCGTCATGTTGACATTTAAATTCACCAATTCACCTTATTCTAATGACAACTACTCTTGTTTTTTTTTTCTTTTTCTGTTAGATTAGGAAGATCGAACTTTCGGCATTTGATCATCGATGTTTTTGCGCAAATGCAAGGAAATTTGCTTGTGTTGTAAACAGAAGCAAAACCCTAACGTAGTGGTAAAGGAAGGATTAAAGAAGAGGATAGCTAGGTTGCTTTCTTGGGAAAATTATGTGAATCTAACATAAAACTATAAGACTTTATTAGCTAAAGCAACTTTTGTACTATATGGATATGCATAACATGACAATTTCCCTTTTTTTACAATACAAGATATCTAGAAGACAAAGTAGTGTCATGAATGGATGAAAGGAATGACTTAAAAGAACAGATATTGTGCCATTTGGCCCAACAATTTGGACTAATAAGAATTTAATATTTTCCTTAAAATTCACTTTATCATAAACTACACCTTCGATCTTTCGGATATTTAATAATATATGGACAAGAAACACCAAGAAACCAGGGTGTCTTACAACGGGTCGAAAACTGTTGCAAAAATAATATAACCCGTTGCAAAATCATTCTGCAACAGTTATTAGAACCATTGTAAATTCGAGCGTTGCAGATTCCTCTTACAACGGTTATAGAAGATTTTTGCAACATTTTTATAAATAGTTGCAAATAATGTATTATGCAACGGATCTCACGTCAATGCATAACGGTTACATGGTGTTGTCAATAATATATTTGGCAACGATTAACAAACCATTGTAAATATTGAGTAAAGCACGATGGTTGATAACTGTTGCCTAAAATATTACATGTAACGGTTAACAATTGTTGCGAATAATAGGCAACAGTCAATAAAAAATATTTTTTTACCTCCAATGGGGTTCGAACTCCCAACCTCCTAGATCACATGCCTCTGCTCTACCACTAGGCTACAAGCTCATTTGTATATAAATACTTATATATAATATATATGTACTTATATCATTTTTATCAATTGAAGCTTTTGGATCGATGTTAAATATATTATCTAATATTTTTGTTAGTGAACAAGGAACCAATTAATACGAGTAATTCTAATGATTAAATCCCTTTTTGTATAAATAAAATTCAAATTGGAAATTGAATTTGCAACGATTATAAACAAACTGTTACTAGATCAATATTTGTAATAGTTGTTTATTATTTTGACAATGGTTATCATAAACGTTGTTATTAAACGAAAATTGTAACTGGTTGCATAAATTGTTGCACAATCATTATAAATAATAAGCCCACTCACAACAGGTTGTAAAAATTGTGGTGCAACTGTTGCTAATAGTGAGCCTTTTTATAAGGCTTTATGTAATCGTTGCAAAATATTAAAAATTTGTAACAAATACTTAAAACCCTTGCATAACCGTTGCCCATTCAACTCGTTTTGACAACACTTTCATAAAACTGTTGCTTAACCGTTGTAAAAAAGAAAAATG
>JANAVB010033708.1:27500-30000 GCA_029216955.1 Iris pallida | reverse complement strand
AGTGAAAAGGGTGCACTTTCGCTCGTTGATCCTCTGGCCCGAAGCATTAGTGTAATCAGAGACCGCCTGCATAATAGTGCGAACAGAGGCTGCCTTGCCCGACGAGAAGAGGAGAACGTCGTCGGCAAAAGCAAGGTGGGATATGAATGGGCAGCCATTAGGGAGGAGTACCTGTCAAAGCTCACCACATCTTGAAGCTTGTTGAGTCTCCTGCTTAGTGAGTCCGCCGCAATTATGAAGAGCGAGGGGGAGATGGGTCTCCTTGTCTGATACCTCTGCCAGATTTGAAGAAGCCTGCCGCAACGCCATTCACCACAGGAGAAAACCAACAGTTGGAGATAGCTCTCCAATGTTGATCCACTTCTCCGCAAAGCCGAAAGCACGCTGCACACTATTGAGGAAGGACCAGTCAACTCTGTCAAATGCCTTCTCCATGTCTAATTTAATGGCCACATTGCCCCCAGTCTTCTTGTTGTCCATGCTGCTAATCAATTCCTGAGCCATAAGAATGTTGTCGATAATATCACGCCCCTTCACAAATGCGCTTTGCTCAGGCGAGATGATCCTCGGCAGCACTCTCGCCAGTCTACTGGCAGCAAGTTTAGTGAAAACCTTATTAATGAAGTTGCATAGGCTCAGTGGCCTGTAATCCCCAAACGTCGTCGGGTTGTCATTTTTAGGTATCAGAATAAGATGGGTGCTCGTGATCGCTCTAGGGAGGGTCAGTCCCTGGAAAAAGGCCAAAGTCGCCTCAAAAACGTCTTGCGCAATGATGTCCCAACAACATTGATAGAATTGACCCGATAGGCCATCCGGACCCGCAGCACTGTTTCGTCCATGGCGAGCACCGTGCTTTTGACTTCCTCCAGAGTCGGGTCAGCACAAAGCATAGTGTTGTCTTCCTCCGAGATCAGGCTAGGGATAGAGGAGAGAAGGTCACCCGTTCCCAAAGGTCCTTCCCGCTCAAATAGCTTTTCAAAAAAAACCTTAGCTGCCTCTTGAATCTTCTTTGGTTGGTGTAGCTCTGACCATCATTGGTGACGTGGTTGATTTGTAGCTTCTGTCTCTTACTTCTGACACAGCCATGGAAGAATTTAGTGTTCCTATCGCCTTCTAAGTCCCACTTGATACGAGCCTTCTGCCGCCAGTACGATTCTTCCGTAGCCAAGCATTGCTTGAGCTTCGCCCTAGCCTCAAATATGGCCGCCCTACTCTGCCCATCATTACCGGCATTAGCTTCAGCCCGGAGCACCGCATCCTCCGCCTCCTTGACGACAAGAAAAATGTCACCGAAGGTAGCTTTGCTCCATCTCCCAAGAGCAGTCCTGACTTTTTTAATTCTGATAGCAATCCTCGTAAGGGGATTTATGTGGAATGCATCATTCCAAGCTTCTTCAACCACAGCTTTGAAGTCATTGTGTTGGGTCCAGAAATTGAGAAATCTGAATGGTTTGATGATAGGAGGGGCGACCTTATCCACAGTGAGAAGAAGGGGGCAGTGATCGGATTCCAGGTCATTGAGATGCTCCACAGAGGATCGATAGACGGCATCCTTCCAGTGTTGGTCCCCTAGGATTCTGTCCAGGCGCGATCTCTGGTTCCTGCCTCCATCTTGTTTGTTAGTCCAAGTAAATTGGGATCCCCTGTAATGGAGTTCTTCCAAGTTGGCCTGGAATATGAAGTTGGAGAATTCCTCTATGGATCTGTAGACAGGCGGCAGACCACCAGTCTTCTCCTCCACACCCCTAATGGCATTGAAGTCGCCCCCGCATAGCCACGGGCAATCTTCACGAGAGCTACGGATGTGTAAAAGTCTCTCCCAGAGAGTCTTCTATGCTGCAAACTGCTGCCACCATGAACAATAGTAAGAAGAATTTTGTTGTCCATACCTGTTTCTTCCACCGTGACCGTGAGAGCCTGGTCGTGGTCATCTATCAAACTGATTTTGATGTTGTCCTTGGCGAGGAGCCAGATGTCCTTGCAGCCGGCTACACCATTGGGAAGTTTGAGCTTCATTTTGTAGGTGGTAATTCTGTCCACTGCCATCATAGGTTCGATAATAGCCAATATAGACACTTTGTGGATTTTGCAAAGGGCCGTCACTCTAGTAAGAGTACGTTTGTTAGCCATCCCACGAACATTCCATATGAGAAGTTTATTCATGGAGAGGAGGGTTGAGGAGGGGTGGGGTGTGCATCTCTGATAGCCTTATTCTTGCTAGCCTTTTTCTTCTTCTTCCTACTCTTAGTAGCCTGGATAGGTTCTTCTCCCTTGTCCGCTTCCTTCTGTTGCTCTGAGTTATCTGCTTCACTATCCTCATCCTCCCCCAGTGCTTGTACAAAGAGGGAGGCATAGAGACAGTAGAATTCTTACTGGCATTGCCCAGGTTGTGTTTCTCCCCTTCCTTCACAGTATCAGAAGTGTCAGCCCCCATATTACCTTCAATTGGTGAGAGGAGCTTATGTTTGCTGTTCTCCTTTCGGCTCTCTTCCATTTCTTC
>JANAVB010033708.1:0-22500 GCA_029216955.1 Iris pallida | reverse complement strand
TTCGGCAGATCCGTCGGCGTTGTACAAAATTTTGTACATCCGACATCCGCCGCAGACTGTAATGCCCCGCTCCGCATCGGTGCATTATGATGAGTCGTTGACTCGAAGAGTTGCGTTGACCCGATGAGGTATCGATGCGAATCGATGCAAAGTATAAGTCCCGTTTGAGCAAGTGCTGATTTTAGTTGATCTGGTGTGCAGGCTATGCTTTTACGCTGGACGATAAGAGGTCGGCATTTTGCCTTATGCAATGAAGTGTCCGCGAAACCAAATCGTGGCCTTGCAACAGATTGTGGCATGGACGCGATAGGCCAAATCAACCGAGTAGTTCAAAGGAATGGCTAAGTCCGGGAGTTAGCTATGCGATCGAGTTATGGAAGCGAGACGCTTCAATCGGCGATGCGGCAAGGCGTATCGGCTTAAGGTGGGCGGGTTCTTGACTCTCTCTCCCTATTCCTTTACGTCTAATAAAATGTATCATGTATGCGTAAGATGTTATCGAGTTAGCGAGCGTGGCTCGACGACGAAAGGTCTAAGTATGTGTCGAACACTAAGATAGAACATTGAACAATCGAACAATTGAAGCGACGTGCATCGAGTGCACGAGTCGCAGTAGGGCAATGATGGTAGAACATTGAAAGATGATAATGAGATGTGCATCATGTGCACGGCTCCGAGAACATTGAACTCTAGGCGTAGAACATTGGTTATGGTACTGAGCGTGCCTTTGTGCACTTAAGCTACGAAATGACTAAGTAAATACGGAGGTAGGCTATGCGAATAATATTATGTACGGGACGCGTAAATACGTATGAGATGACTAAGCCGTTGGGCGTCGTGCATCAATATGGATGTGTTGGAGCATAACGCCGACGGAGCTCCCCATATGAATGGTGGATTATGTTTATGGCACGGAAAACCGTTTATGGCACGGGAAACCGTTTATGTACGACTATGTTTATGGAATACGAGATTGGTTGGTATGTTATGGATTGATATATGGAACGTATTGCATGGTCAATGGACTCGGATGGCCCGTGCACGGGTGCGGCTTACCTCGAACGGTTACGCCGGGGCGCCGGGACCGTTCGGTCTAGGAGGGAATTATGTGTGGTATTTATGGTGCACAACATTCGGACGGATTGCGACCGTCCAGTGCTGTGATAAGCTATGATATTCGTAAGTTTGCGATCCTTCGAATATTGGGCTAGCAACCCGTATCGAAGCGATCTTAGGCTTACACATATGAGATGCCAAGTCCATTACGGTGCGAAACTGTCACTCCTCGTTCCCGAAATGCGTATTTTTATACATGTACAACTCATGAGTATTTATTTAGTATTTATCATGTATTATTCTGCATTTAAATTCCTTTAAAATTTTATGTTAATTAATTATCTGCTCTTTAAAATTTTCATGTTAATTAATTTCCTGCAATTTTTTCTGCAATTATATTTCTGCAATTTTATTTCCTGTATTTATTTGCTGCTTTAGTCTTATTGGATTTCGGTTTGCTGAATCCCCTTAAACCCGGCCTAACACCCCCCTACCACCATCTTTCTATTTAAAGCTTCCATCTCTTTCTCTCTCCTCATTACTTCATTCTCACCATTACTTCTTCTTCTTCCTCTCATTACTCCCACCACCTACCAGCAGCAGGAAGGCAAGTGCAAACTTGCTTCTCAATCACCCATTTTTATGGTTCATTTGCCTTCTTCTCGTGATTCCAAGAGAGATTAGTTCTTAGCATTTTTGATTTCTCCGGCTGGTTTTCTCTAGATCTAAGTTGTAGTATTTCGGCTGTTCATGGGTTCTTAGTCCATCAACTTTGGGTGTATTTCTCTGGCACTGGAGCGAAGGCTCCATGGGACTTGGAGTTTGGGAGATATTTCACGCACACGTTCTTACGTGCTCGCGTAAACATCAGCCCAGTCACGCTCACGTTCTTACGTGTCCGCGTGTATTCTTAGTCACGCTCACGTTCTTACGTGTCAGCGTGTATTTTTTCACGCACACATCCTTGCGTGCGTGTATTTTTAGTCACGCACACATCCTTGCGTGCGTGTATTTTCAGTCACGCTCACTCTGTGCGTGCGTGTATTTTCAGTCACGCTCATATCCTTGCGCCTGCATGCGTGACTTTTTATGCTGTGCTTGCGTGCGTGACTTTCACGCTCCCATCTTTGTGTTTGCATGCGTAACTTTTCCCGCTCATGTCTTGTACTAGCGTGTGTGACTTTTTCACACTCACGCTGTACTTGCATGCGTGACTTTTCACACTGCGCTTGCGTGCGTGACTTTTCACTTCACGTTAAGCCAGCGTGAATTTTGTATCACTTTTCATGCTCATGCTTACCAGCGTGTATCACTTTTCACGCTCACTCATTCAGGCTAGACTTAGCGTACTTTTCACGCATACGATTCTTGCGTGACTTTTGGACTTAGCTTAGACTTGTTAAGCATGACTTCCTGATTTGGGAGTTTTTATTTGTTCTATATGTTATTCATCTAACAGTAGCGGGATAATTCCCTATTATATCCTTACGCCTTTTTTTTGCATGAACCCGGAAATCTTAGCATGTTAATATTTTAATACCTATGGTTGTGTATTAGTGCCAAATGTCTGGATTGGTATATGGATATCCAGTGAGACTGGAACTTGACCCTTGAGAGTTATAGACTCGACCCTATTTAATGCTAAATGACTTTCATGCCTTGTCACTATTAATGACGATGGTTATCTTGACTAATTGATCATGCGTTCCTAGTTGGAACTAAGACTGGCTAGTCGTCTTATTGAAATAAATGAATGAGACACGTTCATGTTATGAACTATTGCAATCGACTGGCTGATCCCGAAATATTGACATACATGCACATGCAGGCTTCAATCTATTTATTATTTATTTATTATTTTCTACAAAAGAAGCATGTGTACTTTATGGTCAAGGCATGATTACCGTGATTAGATTTGATTGTTGCATTACGCTATGTAAGACCTGCAACCTAACCGCACTGGTATCGTTGTAGAGTTGTGCATATCGTACCCGTACGAAAGTACTCATTTGAATGACCATGATCCACGGCATGGGACTTCACTCAACGTAGAGACCATTAAGTTAAATAAAATAATGATGGCATGGAGAGAATGGATTCCCGAGTTCTTACATGGCAGTCCCCTTGGGACTATTAAGTGCCCGACGGGCCGGCTGGTTCCCACAGATACTGTAGATCTGTCACACGGGCAGGGAACGATATCTGATTATATTATTGTACATGCTATAACGGCGGGCGTCCCGTTGGGACTCGTCTAACTACATGATTGGCGCAATTGATTGATTGGATAGACTAGTCTTGCTTGCACATAGTAAGAACTGAGGAATCCCTAATTGCATAATTCTAGGATAACTTGGGACTCATAATAGCAAGCCGTAGTAGTTGATTGGCCGTTCAAGATGATTTGTTTGTGTACTGTACTACTCTGTTACCTAACTGGGATGATCAGAATGTCAGGACATGACGGGCCAACTTCTGTCCTTGTTTGGTTGGGAGGTTGGTTCGAAGTGTCGTGATGTGATGTGAATCCTAGTAGCAAGCAGAGATCTATTATTATATTCTTTTACTTACTGGTGTATGTCCTTCATATCGTCCTTCCTTGTGGTACTTGCTATTAGAGGTCTAACCTCTCGGTTTTGCATGGCCAGATTTAGAGCCGGTTTCCGAGGATCCAGCTTACTTCTACCTCCAAGATGGTCAATACTAGAGGCATGATTGCAGGAGGACTCGAGTGGGTTCCTTACTTCACCGCTCGTTTTGTTATTTACCTTTATACTTAGCCGTTTGGCACCGACATGTTATCGGATTGTCTTGTACTTACTTTTACATGATTGTAATTAAGTCAGACTGCAGCTGATAACAATTGTGTATACTTGCTATATCATCTGGCTATATTTTAAAGCCAGATCTCAAGAACATTTTGACTGAGCGTTTAGGACGCCTTACTGCTTTATCTTACATGTTCTATATTTCTGTTTCTTGTTTGAATGATTGAGACAATAGATGTAATGACCATAGTAAGACTTTTATGTAGTATGCACCCCCTCGTCTGGTTAGACAGCATTGATCGTATTATACGGTATTCATCTACCCGTAATACGTAGCTGGCTGAGTCATTCCCCCGCTCTCCAGTATTCTGGTTCTGAGGCGTGACAGAAATACCGTGACCTTCATATAGATAGGGCCGGTGGGCTGAGATGAGAGCTGGGTGCAGGCGCAGGGCCTGCCACCCATTATGTATATGTTTACGTTTATGATTGGTCGGTTGCGTGAATGATATGATTTCTATGTTAAGTTCTAACGAGTGCAGGCTAGGCGAAAAGGGACGGAGATGGGCACGAACACTATGTTTATGTTTCAGATTATGTCTAACTGTATCTGCTGTAGAACACGGTATCGGACACATGATAAGTATGTATGCATGAGTATTGCCATGAAACTGATCCTAAGGCTAAATAGAAAGACCACAAAGTAAGATGCATGTTTCACTAAATGAATAAGTGTTTGGTTTGGGTGCGAGCGGGTCTTGATCAGTGCGAAGCGAGGACGAAAGCACTAAACCCCCACTAGTTTATGTACTGGTTCAGGTTATGATCGGCTCAGGGCGGGGCTTGGCTTGGACGTGCCGAGGCATGGAGTCCTTGGTGTTCAAGAGGAGCTACCGCATAGGCGTTCGAACTTGCGACATGGAGATGTTCGGCCGAGGACTACTTGGTGGCTATATAGAGGCATAATGTATGGAACAATGTAATCCTTTGTGAGCTAGAGAGATCATGAGCGTTGTAGCCAATTGGCATTTTATGTTGGGCTATTCAGAGCCTTTGTAACCTTCAGTTCAATATGAATAAAAGAGATTCTTATGTTTTACTTTATTTTCTTCCGCTGCTTATGTTATCGATTTGAGATAGTTCTGTGTGAACCTGTCAACTTGCCTTGCACGAGCGCAACTCCAGGCTCGTGCGGCATCACGCCCCAGCGAGGACGATGACGGGTAAAATCTAGCGAGGACGAGCGATTTCCCGGATCGGGGCGTGACAAGTTGGTATCAGAGCGGTTCCATCCTTTGGACCTTGCGTGAATCTCTTTGACCCTCAGTTGCTTCGATATCGAAATTCAGTTACTCTAAGTTGTTTTCGCAACCGCATGGCTCATGGATCTGCTCGACGCTACACTGGATGTTCCATACAATAAGTCTATATTAAGTGCGTACGTCTGCCACAAGTATGTCGTGACTATCACGCTATCTCCTGCCATCGAGGAGTGTTGCTTGCACGAAGTACAACGAGTTATGGGATGTTGGTTGCACGAAGTGCAACGAGTTATGGAATACTGGTCGCATGAAGTGCAACGAATATGGTGATGTTGGTTGCATAAAATGCAATGATATTTGTTGTCGGTCGTACGAAGTACGAGGAGTTATGTGTTATCGGTCGCACGAAGTACGAGGAGCTATGTGTTTTGGCTGCACGAAGTACAACGGTCGATATGTGAGGCGATGCATGTTATGTGGCTACGAGAATGGTCATGTGTTGTTGGTTGCACGGGGTGCAGCAAGTCGTGAATCGTTCGTTGCTTCGGTGCAACGAGTCGATATGGTATGATGCGTGTAGTATGGCTATGCGGATGGATAGCGATATGTCGCACGAGATCGAGTAAAGACCTTATGTATTGAGAGTGAGTTGTTGTACGAGTTGCAACGAGCGGGATTAGAAGATCACGGATGCGATAGTATGAGTCGAGTTGGTCGCTAAGTTGAGTTTGAGTAGGCGAACGTTTATGTTGGCCGTATGTCGCATTGAGCTTTGAATAAGCGAATGTTGCGGGTGTGATCGATACGATCGCCATGGTACGGTTAGATTGAATGTATGTCAAACTTGAGCTAACGTTAGAGCTGGGATCGGAAGGATCGCCATACGACGGTTAAGTTGAGATAGGAGTCGGACCTATGCGAGTGTGATGTCGAGTAATGACTCGATTTCGAGTGGTATATGTAATACCAATTATGCGATAAGTGTAGCAAAGTATGGAGTCGACAATGATAGGCTCGATCCTGAGTGGTATATGGGATACCACTTAGTGATGGTTATGTTAAGTCGGTTGGTGACTTGTGATAGGTTACGTCGAGACGATTGTATTGTCATGATATGTTTGTCCACAATGAACGAGTAGTAGACCAGACTCGGGTGGATAATGGCTTGATAGAAATCGATGTAAGTATATTTCGGTGGATTAAGTTGAACGATTATGTACGAAGTCGTACCTATGTGATACGTCGGACGGGGATTCGTTAAGTATAAGTTGAACGATAAGCCGAGCATATGCGAATGAATGTTACGTTGAGGAAATAGTCGACCCGATCGAATGTATGTTGAGTTAGTACGGAGACTTATTCGGAACGTGTCGAGTAGGTACGAAGAAATCGTGCGAACGAATTTGGGTTAGCACGATGAGTCGGTAGCATGATTTGAAAGTACGAGTTAGGGATATGAGAATGAATATGTAAATTGGAAATTATGTCGTGAAGATGATAGACGATTACAACGGAATAGATATTGATAAGTGTGAGACTTGATTCGTATTCGAGTTCGGATAATGGCAATGATTGCAGCGAGTTTGAGCTTATGAGAAAGAAGATGTTCAAGTTATGCATATCGACGATGGTATTGAGGCGTATCAAAGACGATATGCAATAACTCGGGGATACTCTGATCGAATGAACGAAAATTATGTTGAGCATTGTTGTTTTGATGAATAAGATGCAAGTTAAGTTGATGGCAGTTTGATGTTAACGGTAGAAACGCTTCAGAAAATTTGAGAGTGAATGGATGTTGCTCAGATGAAATGAAAGTGTATGGATTGCTTCGTGGATAACCACTATGTGACATTTGTCTTGAGCGAGCGCAACACCAGTCTCGCACATGCGTCACGTCAAATTAGAACGATCATTCTGCGTGAGCGCTGGTATGGTGATTCATCCAGCGGGATGATCGAACTTGCAAGACGTGGCAAATTTGATATGGACTGTGGTTTGATGCGAAGTCGAAATTGAGGATTGTGCGATATTGTCAACGGTAGTGCCTAAGTGACTCGAGTAGTAGCGGCACATCAGTTGTGCAGGGATAGATAAATCACGGATTGGTAATGTACGTCGGATTGAAAAAGTCGTATAGGATTGTCGAGAATTGATTTGGGTCCGTGATAGGATATAGCATGGTTCGTTGTAACTGTGCCTCGTTGATGATCTTTAATTATCGAGCGTAGTTTCGGGGCAGATGACCCTAGAAGACTTGACCGCCAAATCAAGTAAATGTTGAAGTCCCATAGGATGACCCTAAAGAAGTCGCATAAGGAATTTATTGAGGATAAGGAAGATCGAGTATATGTTGAGGAACGAGCTTAGCATAGCGATGCGGTAAGGCGATTGCAAGGATTCTGCAATGCGCGAGAGCGACGGATAGTAGAACGACCAAAGAGTGTGTCGTAGATCGTTGAGTAACGGTTAGGCGATGTGTATTGAGCGTGCGATCTATGTTACGAAACGAACTAGTCGGGATTGAATCGAAGTTTGAGTAAAGGATTGTACTCGGTCGAGAATCGGGGATGAGCGTATCGTAAGAGACCTTGGGTCGGAAAGATGTTGCCTTTGAGCATCATAGACTCAAGTTGACCTCTTGTGTCGGAAGAGCACGAGCATGATGTCTGGATAAGTTGCCTAGCGGGTAGCCCCAGACTCGATGCGCGAGTAGTTCGAGAACGTAGATCGGTTGAAATAGTTGTGTACGAGACTTATACGGATGGTAGGCAAAGAAAATGGAGACATGTGGACTTAGTCCATGTCGTTGAGGCCAAGTGTTATGAATGATTGGATGAAAGATGTGAGTTGTGCGAGAGATAGAAAACGGTTGGGGCGAATAGGCATTGCAGAGAATTTTTGTGATCGGATGTGCAACGGCTTGCTGCAATTCATGCGTTAGATGGCCGTCGAAAAACTTATGAGATCGAAGTTATGGGTTTGAATTAAGTTATGTGCAAAGATGTTGGAAGAGGATCGCATGTTATGGATGATGCATACGAGATGTATTTGAGAATAGGTGCTAAGATTTGGCTAAGTCGAGTACGGACCGATAGATGCTTGAGGATTTAAGTTAAGATTGATAGTTGTCTGATATCCTACAACTGAGCTTGGCTGAATACATATATTGGTGGACGCCTAAAATATGTGTATGATCCAAACTAAGTTGATGATT
The DNA here is from genome assembly GCA_029216955.1 of Iris pallida. Taxonomy (NCBI): domain Eukaryota; kingdom Viridiplantae; phylum Streptophyta; class Magnoliopsida; order Asparagales; family Iridaceae; genus Iris; species Iris pallida. The sequence continues at coordinate 14,197 of JANAVB010033708.1, read as the reverse complement.
CTATGAGTAGCACGAGATCGTGAAGCGATCTATGCGAGGCACTTGGATTAAGTGTTGGTTTCGGTTCGAGGACGAACCTGATTTTGAGTGGTAGATTATGTAATGCCCCGCTCCGCATCGGTGCATTATGATGATCGTTGACTCGAAGAGTTGCGTTGACCCGATGAGGTATCGATGCGAATCGATGCAAAGTATAAGTCCCGTTTGAGCAAGTGCTGATTTTAGTTGATCAGGTGTACAGGCTATGCTTTTACGCTGGACGATAAGAGGTCGGCATTTTGCCTTATGCAACAAAGTGTCCGCGAAACCAAAGTGGCCTTGCAACAGATTGTGGCATGGGCGCGATAGGCCAAATCACCGAGTAGTTCAAAGGAATAGCTAAGTCTGGGAGTTAGCTATGCGATCGAGTTATGGAAGCGAGACGCTTCAATCGGCGATGCGGCAAGGGTATCGGCTTAAGGTGGGCGGGTTCTTGACTCTCTCTTCCTATTCCTTTATGTCTAATAAATGTATCATGTATGCGTAAGATGTTATTGAGTTAGCGAGCGTGGCTCGACGACGAAAGGTCTAAGTATGTGTCGAACACTAAGATAGAACATTGAACAATCGAACAATTGAAGCGACGTGCATCGAGTGCACGAGTCGCAGTAGGGCATGATGGTAGAAACATTGAAAGATGATAATGAGATGTGCATCATGTGCACGGCTCCGAGAAATTGAACTCTATCGTAGAATATTGGTTATGGTGCTGAGCGTGCCTTTGTGCACTTAAGCTACAAAATGACTAAGTAAATACAGAGGTAGGCTATACGAATAACATTTATGTACGGGACGCATAAATACGAGTATGAGATGACTAAGCCGTTGGGCGTCGTGCATCATATGGATGTGTTGGGGCATAACGCCGACGGAGCTCCCCATATGATGGTGGATTATGTTTATGGCACGGGAAAACCGTTTATGGCACGGAAACCGTTTATGTGCGGACTATGTTTATGGAATACGAGATTGGTTGGTATGTTATGGATTGTATGATATGGAACGTATTGCATGGTCAATGGACTCGGATGGCCCTGCACGGGTGCGGCTTCCCTCGAACGGTTACGCCGGGGCGCCGGGACCGTTCGGCCTAGGAGGAATTATGTGTGGTATTTATGGTGCACAACATTCAGACGGATTGCGACTGTCCAGTGCTGTGATAAGCTATGATATCCGTAAGTTTGTGATCCTTCGGATATTGGGCTAGCAACCCGTATCGAAGCGATCTTAGGCTTACACATATGAGATGCCAAGTCCATTACGGTGCGAAACACCGTGACCTTCATATAGATAGGGCCGGTGGGCTGAGATGAGAGCTGGGTGCAGGCGCAGGGCCTGCCACCCATTATGCTTATGTTTACGTTTATGATTGGTCGGTTGCGTGAATGATATGATTTCTATGTTAAGTTCTAACGAGTGCAGGCTAGGCGAAAAGGGACGGAGATGGGCACGAACACTATGTTTATGTTTCAGATTATGTCTAACTGTATCTGCTGCAGGAACACGGTATCGGACACATGATGATAAGTATGTATGCATGAGTATTGCCATGAAACTGATCCTAAGGCTAAATAGAAAGACCATAAAGTAAGATGCATGTTTCACTAAATGAATAAGTGTTTGGTTTGGGTGCGAGCGGGTCTTGATCAGTGCGAAGCGAGGACGAAAGCACTAAACCCCCACTAGTTTATGTGCAGGTTCAGGTTATGATCGGCTCGGGGCGGGGCTTGGCTTGGACGTGCCGAGGCATGGAGTCCTTGGTGTTCAAGAGGAGCTACCGCATAGGCGTTCGGACTTGCGACATGGAGATGTTCGGCCGAGGACTACATGGTGGCTATATAGAGGCATAATGTATGGAACAATGTAATCCTTTGTGAGCTAGAGAGATCATGAGCGTTGTAGCCAATTGGTATTTTATGTTGGGCTATTCAGAGCCTTTGTAACCTTCAGTTCAATATGAATAAAAGAGATTCTTATGTTTTACTTTATTTTCTTTCGCTGCTTATGTTATCGATTTGAGATAGTTCTGTGAACCTGTCATCTTGCCTTGCACGAGCGCAACTCCAGGCTCGTGCGGCATCACGCCCCAGCGAGGACGATGACTCGGTAAAATCTAGCGAGGACGAGCGATTTCCCGGGTCGGGCGTGACAAGTTGGTATCAGAGCGGTTCCATCCTTTGGACCTTGCGTGAATCTCTTTGACCCTCAGTTGCTTCGATATCAAAATTCAGTTGACTCTAAGTTGTTTCCGCAATCGCATGGCTCATGGATCTGCTCGACGCTATACTGGATGTTCCATACAATAAGTCTATATTAAGTGCGTATGTCTGCCACAAGTATGTCGTGACTATCACGCTATCTCCGGGTGCCATCGGGGAGTGTTGCTTGCACGAAGTGCAACGAGTTATAGGATATTGGTTGCACGAAGTACAATGAGTTATGGAATGCTGGTCGCATGAAGTGCAACGAATATGGTGATGTTGGTTGCATGAAATGCAATGATATGTGTTGTCGATCGCACGAAGTATGAGGAGTTATGTGTTATCGGTCGCACGAAGTGCGAGGAGCTATGTGTTGTTGGTTGCACAAAGTGCAACGGGTCGATATGAGGCGATGCGTGTTATGTGGCTACGAGAATGGTCATGTGTTGTTGGTTGCACGGGGTACAGCAAGTCGTGAATCGTTCGTTGCTTCGGTGCAACGAGTCGATATGGTATGATGCGTGTAGTATGGCTATGCGGATGGATAGCGATATGTCGCACGAGATCGAGTAAAGACCTTATGTATTAAGAGTGAGTTGTTGCACGAGTTGCAACGAGCGGGATTAGAAGATCGCGGATGCGATAGTATGAGTCGAGTTGGTCGCTAAGTTGAGTTTGAGTAGGCGAACGTTTATGTTGGCCGTATGTCGCGTTGAGCTTTGAATAAGCGAATGTTGCGGGTGTGATCGATACGATCGCCATGGTACGGTTAGATTGAATGTATGTCAACTTGAGCTAACGTTAGAGCTGGGATCGGAAGGATCGCCATACGAGACGGTTAAGTTGAGATAGGAGTCGACCTATGCGAGGTGATGTCGAGTAATGACTCGATTTCGAGTGGTATATGCAATACCAATTATGCGATAAGTGTAGCAAAGTATGGTGTCGGCAATGATAGGCTCGATCCTGAGTGGTATATGGAATACCACTTAGTGATGGTTATGTTAACCCGGTTGGTGACTTGTGATAGGTTACGTCGAGACGATTGTATTGTCATGATATGTTTGTCCACAACAAACGGAGTAGTACCGAGACTCGGGTGGATAATGGCTTGATAGAAATCGATGCAAGTATGTTTCGGTGGATTAAGTTGAACGATTATGTACGAAGTCGTACCTATGGATGATACATCGGACGGGGATTCGTTAAGTATAAGTTGAAGGATAAGCCGAACATATGCGATGAATGTTACGTTGAGGAAATAGTCGACCCGATCGAATGTATGTTGAGTTAGTACGGAGACTTATTCGGAACGTGTCGAGTAGGTACGAAGAAATCGTGCGAACGAATTTGGATTAGCACGATGAGTCGGTAGCACGATTTGAAAGTACGAGTTAGGGATATGAGAATGAATATGTAAATTAGAAATTATGTCGTGAAGATGATAGACGATTACAATGGAATGGATCTTGATAAGTGTGAGACTTGATTCGTATTCGAGTTCGGATAATGGCAATGATTGCAGCGAGTTTGAGCTTATGAGAAAAGAATATGTTCAAGTTATGCATATCGACGATGGTATTGAGGCGTATCAAAGACGATATGCAATAACTCGGGAATACTCTGATCGAATGAACGAAAATTATGTTGAGCATTGTTGTTTGATGAATAATGCAAGTTAAGTTGATGGCAGTTTGATGATAACGGTAGAAACGCTTCAGAAAATTTGAGAGTGAATGGATGTTGCTCGGATGAAAATAAAAGTGTATGGATTGCTTCGTGGATAACCACTATGTTGACATTCTTGTCTTGAGCGAGCGCAACACCAGCCTCGCACATGCGTCACGTCAAATTAGAACGATCATTTTGCGTGAGCGCTTGTATGGTGATTCATCCAGCGGGGATGATCGAACTTGCAAGACGTGGCAAATTTGATATGGACTTGTGGTTTGATGCGAAGTCGAAATTGAGGATTGTGCGATATTGTCAACGGTAGTGCCTAAGTGACTCGAGTAGTAGCGCGCATCAGTTGCACAGGGATAGATAAATCACGGATTGGTAATGTACGTCGGATTGAAAAAAGTCGCATAGGATTGTCGGGAATTGATTTGGCCCCGTGATAGGATATAGCATGGTTCGTTGTAACTGTCCCTCGTTGATGATCTTCAATTATCGAACGTAGTTTCGGGGCAGATGACCCTAGAAGACTTGACCGCCAAATCAAGTAAATGTTGAAGTCCCATAGGATGACCCTAAAGAAGTCGCATAAGGAATTTTATTGAGGATATGGAATGATCGAGTATATGTTGAGGAACGAGCTTAGCATAGCGATGCGGTAAGGCGATTGCAAGGATTCTGTAATGCGCGAGAGCGACGGATAGTAGAACGACCAAAGAGTGTGGCATAGATCAGTTGAGTAACGGTTAGGCGATGTGTATTGAGCGCGCGATCTATGTTACGAAATGAACTAGTCGGGATTGAATCGAAGTTTGAGTAAAGGATTTATACTCGGTCGAGAATCGGGGATGAGCGTATCGTAAGAGACCTTGGGTCGGAAAGATTGTTGCCTTTGAGCATCATAGACTCAAGTTGACCTCTTGTGTCGGAAGAGCGCGAGCATGATGTCTGGATAAGTTGCCTAGCGGGGGTAGCCCCAGACTCGATGTGCGAGTAGTTCGAGAATGTGGATCGTGTTGAAATAGTTGTGTGCGAGACTTAGTACGGATGGTAGGCAAAGAAAATGGAGACATGTGCACTTAGTCCATGTCGTTGAGGCCAAGTGTTATGAATGATTGGATGAAAGACGTGAGTTGTACGAGAGATAGGAAACGGTTGGGCGAATAGGAATTACAGAGAATTTTTGCGATCGGATGTGCAACGGCTTGCTGCAATGCATGCGTTAGATGGCCGTCGAAAAACTTATGAGATCGAAGTTATGGGTTTGAATTAAGTTATGTGCAAAGATGTTGGAAGGGGATCGCATGTTTGGGATGATGCATACGAGATGTATTTTGAGAATAGGCGCTAAGATTTGGCTAAGTCGAGTACGGACCGATAGATGCTTGAGGATTTAAGTTGAGCTTGATAGTTGTCCTGATATCCTACAACTGAGCTTGGCTGAAATGCATATATTGGTGGGATCCCTAAAATATGTGTATGATCCAAACTAAGTTGTATGATTCTAACGATAGTAGCACGAGATCGTGAAGCGATCTATGCGAGGCACTTGGATTAAGTGTTGGTTTCGGTTCGAGGACGAACCTGATTTTGAGTGGTATATTATGTAATGCCCCGCTCAGCATCGGTGCATTATGATGAGTCGTTGACTCGAAGAGTTGCGTTGACCCGATGAGGTATCGATATGAATCGATGCAAAGTATAAGTCCCGTTTGAGCAAGTGCTGATTTTAGTTGATCTGGTGTACAGGCTATGCTTTTACGCTGGACGATAAGAGGTCCAGCATTTTGCCTTATGCAACGAAGTGTCCGCGAAACCAAATTGTGGCCTTGCAACAGATTGTGGCATGGGCGCGATAGGCCAAATCAACCGAGTAGTTCAAAGGAATGGCTAAGTCCGGGAGTTAGCTATGCGATCGAGTTATGGAAGCGAGACGCTTCAATCGGCGATGCGGCAAGGCGTATCAGCTTAAGGTGGGTGGGTTCTTGACTCTCTCTCCCTATTCCTTCACGTCTAATAAAATGTATCATGTATGCGTAAGATGTTATGGAGTTAGTGAGCGTGGCTCGACGACGAAAGGTCTAAGTATGTGTCGAACACTAAGATAGAACATTGAACAATCGAACAATTAAAGCGACGTGCATCGAGTGCATGAGTCGCAGTAGGGCAATGATGGTAGAACATTGAAAGATGATAATGAGATGTGCATCATGTGCACGGCTCCGAGAATATTGAACTCTAGGCGTAGAACATTGGTTATGGTGCTGAGCGTGCCTTTGTGCACTTAAGCTACGAAATGACTAAGTAAATACGGAAGTAGGCTATGCGAATAACATTATGTACGGGACGCGTAAATACGAGTATGAGATGACTAAGCCGTTGGGCGTCGTGCATCAATATGGATGTGTTGGGGCATAACGCCGACGGAGCTCCCCATATGAATGGTGGATTATGTTTATGGCACAGGAAACCGTTTATGGCACGGGAAACCATTTATGTGCGAGACTATGTTTATGGAATACGAGATTGGTTGGTATGTTATGGATTGTATGATATGGAACGTATTGTATGGTCAATGGACTCGGATGGCCCATGCACGGGTGCGGCTTCCCTCGAACGGTTACGTCGGGGCGCCGGGACCGTTCGGCCTAGGAGGGAATTATGTGTGGTATTTATGGTGCACAACATTCGGACGGATTGCGACCGTCCAGTGCTGTGATAAGCTATGATATCCATAAGTTTGCGATCCTTCGAATATTGGGCTAGCAACCCGTATCGAAGCGATCTTAGGCTTACACATATGAGATGCCAAGTCCATTACGGTGCGAAATACCGTGACCTTCATATAGATAGGGCCGGTGGGCTGAGATGAGAGCTGGGTGCAGGCGCAGGGCCTGCCACCCATTATGCATATGTTTACGTTTATGATTGGTCGGTTGCGTGAATGATATGATTTCTATGTTAAGTTCTAACGAGTGCAGGCTAGGCGAAAAGGGACGGAGATGGGCACGAACACTATGTTTATGTTTCAGATTATGTCTAACTGTATCTGCTGCAGGAACACGGTATCGGACACATGATGATAAGTATGTATGCATGAGTATTGCCATGAAACTGATCCTAAGGCTAAATAGAAAGACCACAAAGTAAGATGCATGTTTCACTAAATGAATAAGTGTTTGGTTTGGGTGCGAGCGGGTCTTGATCAGTGCGAAGCGAGGACGAAAGCACTAAACCCCTACTAGTTTATGTGCAGGTTCAGGTTATGATCGGCTCGGGGCGGGGCTTGGCTTGGACGTGCCGAGGCATGGAGTCCTTGGTGTTCAAGAGGAGCTACCGCATAGGCGTTCGGACTTGCGACATGGAGATGTTCGGCCGAGGACTACTTGGTGGCTATATAGAGGCATAATGTATGGAACAATGTAATCCTTTGTGAGCTAGAGAGATCATGAGCGTTGTAGCCAATTGGTATTTTATGTTGGTCTATTCAGAGCCTTTGTAACCTTCAGTTCAATATGAATAAAAGAGATTCTTATGTTTTACTTTGTTTTCTTCTGCTGCTTATGTTATCGATTTGAGATAGTTCTGTGTGAACCTGTCATCTTGCCTTGCACGAGCGCAACTCCAGGCTCGTGCGGCATCACGCCCCAGCGAGGACGATGACTCGGGTAAAATCTAGCGAGGACGAGTGATTTCCCGGGTCGGGGCGTAACACTGACCCCATTCACCAGTGGCCGATTTGCCGCTCATTCGACCGATCCGTCAGAGTTGTACTTGATTTTGTACACCCGACTTTGGCGATGGCTGATGATGCTGCATCTAGCTACTCCATCGAGACTGGGGGTGTGTCACGACCCGCACCCTAGAGTAAGGGCACGAAAAGTGGGTACGTCCAGCCTACGCCGCAGTGTCGACGATAGAACGCTGTCCTAGGTCAATCATCTAATAATATAAGGTACCTGTGCAGTATACACTCCGAGTGGAGGTGACATAACAAATACAGTCTCAATCACATCTAAGGTAGAATACGATAAAAGATAGATAGATAGATATGAACAAAAGAAAATCCACAGAGGTATAATCCAGATAAGGACTAAGTGTCTATGATAATATCTCCACAAACATCCAAATAAAACAACTCCCAATATATACAATAATGTATCAATGAGAAAGACAAGTAAGAGTCTAAGCTAGCAGTCTAAACCACAGGTGGTAGATCCTCTTCTGCTTAAAACCAATACTATACCAATTGGGCCTCTACTAAATTCTAGGATTAAAGTATGTTTTAGCCCTTCGTATTAGCTTTTCGAAACTTCAAACGGATCGCATTTTCGTGTCCGCAAGCTCCCGAAATCGCAAAAATACCGAAACACGTTCATCTTTCGTACAGCTGACACTCAAATAATTCTACAGAAAGTTACAGAAAGAATTTGGCTTATTAAAATATATATTTGGAAAGCTAACTTCGATACGGTTCTTTTTAAAAATGGAAGATAAATCGGAGTTCTAAGCTAAAAGTTATGACATTTCTAAGTTGCTTTGGTTAATAAAAATGTGGATGAATATTATGACGAATTTGAGGCCATTTGGAGCTCTCTTGAGGATTTCAGATATGTGTCTTGTGTCCTACTTGATAGATCCCAAATTAGGACACCCCATGTGCGGTGGTGATGCACACGACTCCAATTTTCTTAATCCGAAGGATCCATATTTTCTGAGTTCTGCTGATCAACCAGAAAATATCATTACTCCTATTATTTTTCGTGGACCGAACTATGCTGAGTGGTCTCGGTCGATACGTTTTTCCCTGATCTCTAGACGAAAGATCACCTTTCTGGAAGGTACTGAAATTAAACATGTTAATGATGCTAGTAAATTGTTTGATTGGAGATGTGTGCAAGCACTATTGGTTCAATGGGTTCTTAATACCATTGATCCGTCTCTAAAGAAATCTTTGCCGTACTTTGAGGAGGTTTATCCATTGTGGAACTTGTTGGAGAAAAAATTTGTTGTTAGCAATGGCACTCGGAAGCAACAAATTAAGGTGGCTTTGGCCGAGTGCAAACAAACGGCATCGATGTCTGTGGAAACCTACTTTGAAAATTTGCAGTCTTTGTGGGATGAACAAGCTGCTTATTTTCCATTGGCTACTTGTACCTGTGGTGAACTTGCTGCAAAGCTACAGGCTATAAGGGATGAAGACCACTTTCAGGACTTTATGTATGGGTTGAATGCTGAGTTGTATGGTCATACCCGATCTAATCTTCTCGTTCAGGATCCTCAGCCAAGTTTAGATCGGGCATACCAAGCAGTCCGTGAGGAGGCGGATATGCAAAAATCTCAGGTCCAATCCGCTACTGAGGAAGTGATGGCGCTGGCTATCAAGTCTTCACCTCGTATTTCTACTACTTCTAATAGTAGAACCTCATATTTCAGGGACAAATCAGGTATGATCTGTACTTATTGCAAGAAAACAGGTCATGATGTTGCAACTTGCTTTGCCAAGATTGGCTATCCAGAGTGGTAGGAGACTCGTCCTCAGCGTGAGGACGGACGTGGTGTGTCACGCCGCAGAACCAGAATACTGGAGAGCGGGGGAATGACTCAGCCAGCTACGTATTACGGGTAGATGAATACCATATAATACGATCAATGCTGTCTAACCAGACGAGGGGGTGCATACTACATAAAAGTCTCACTATGGTCATTTCGCATCTATTGTCTCAATCAATCAAATAAGAAACAGTAATAAAGAACATGTAAGATAAAGCAGTAAGGCGTCCCAAACGCTCAGTCAAAATGTTTGGAGATCTGGCTTTATAAAACATAGCCAGATGGTATAGCAAGGTATACACAATTGTTATCAGCTGCAGTCTGACTTGGTTACAATCATGCAAAAGTAAGTACAAGACGATCCGACAACATGTCGGTGCCAAACGGCTAAGTACAAAGTAAATAACAAAACGAACGGTGAAGTAAGGAACCCACTCGAGTCCTCCTGCGATCATTCCCCTAGTATTGACCATCTTGGAGGTAGAAGTAAGCTGGATTCTCGGGGACCGGCTCTAAATCTGGCCATACAAAACCAGAGAGGTTAGACCTCTAATAGCAAGTACCACAAGGAAGGACGATATGAAGGATTAAACCAGTAGGTAAGAGAATATAACAATAGATCTCTGCTTTCCACTAGGATTCACATAACGTTATGACACTTCGAACCAACCTCCCAACCAAACAAGGACAGAAGTTGGCCCGTCATGTCCTGACATTCTGATCATCTTAGTTAGGCGACAGAGTAGATACAGTACACAAACAAATCATCTTGAACGGCCAATCAACTCCTACGGTTTGCTATTGTGAGTCCCAAGTTATCCTGGAATTGTGCAAAATAGGGATTCCTCAGTTCTTACTATGTGCGAGCAAGGCTAGTCTATCCAGTCAATCAATTGCGCCAATCATGTAGTTAGGCGAGTCCCAGTGGGACGCCCGCCGTTATAGCATGTACAATAATATAAGCAGATACCGTTCCCTGCCCGTGTGACAGATTTACAGTATCTGTGGGAACCAGCCGCCTGTCGGGCACTTAATAGTCCTAAGAGGGCTGCCATGTAAGAACTCGGGAATCCATTCTCTCCTTGCCATCATTATTTTATTTAACTTAAAGGTCTTTACGTTGAGTCAAGTTCCATGCCGTGGATCATGGTCATTCAATGAGTACTTTCATACGGGGTACGATATGCGCAACTCTACAACGATACCCGTGCGGCTAGGTTGTAGGTTTTACATAACGTAATGCAACAATCAAATCTAACCCCAGAGTAATCATGCCTTGACCATAAAGTACACATGCTGTTTTTGTAAGATAAATAAATAAATAAATAATTTGAAGCCTGCATGTGCCTGTATGCCAATTTTCGGGATCGGCTAATCGAGTACAATAGTTCATTACATGAACGTGTCTCATTTATTTCATTCAATAAGACGACTAGCCAGTCTCTTAGTTCCCACTAGGAACGCATGATCAATTATTAGTCAATGTCACAGGCATTATCAATGGTGACAAGGCATGAAAGTCAATCAATATTACATGGGATCGAGTTTACTCTCAGGGTTAAGTTCTAGTCATACTGGATATCCATGGATCAATCAGGACACAAGGCGCATTCCACATAACAATCCATTTTAACAAATTTAACATATCATGATTTATCAAGAAATTCACGCAAAAGGCGTAAGGATATAATAGACGAATTATCATGCCATCATTAAATGAATAATTATAGGACAATTAAAACACCCAGGTCAAGAAGTCACGCCAACAAGTCTAGATGGAGCGAGCGTAGAAAATGGGCGTGAACAGTGAGCGTGAAAAGTGATACACGCACGCACATCGTGACTAAAAAATACCCGCACTCATACAAAGATGTGTGCGTGACAAGAAATCCACGCACTCATGGATGTGTGCGTGACTAAAAATACATGCACGCTCATGAGAACGTGAGCGTGACTAAAAATACACGCACGCTCATGAGAACGTGAGCGTGACTAAAAATACACGCAGACACGTAGAGACGTGTGCGTGACTAAAAATACACGCAGACACGTAGAGACGTGTGCGTGACTAAAAATACACGCACGCTCCTGAGAACGTGAGTGTGACTAAAAATACACGCAGCCACGTAAGAACATGTGCATGACTCGGCCTTCGTCCCAAGCCAGAAAATAAAGTTCCCAGCCAGAAAACATGCTAAGTTGGGAGATCAAAACCCATGAACAACCGAAATACAACAACTTAGATCTAGAGAAAACAAGCCATAGAAATCAAAAATGCCAAGAACTAAACTCTCTCAGAATCATGAGAGGAAGAGAAATGAACCATAAAAATGGTTCTCCAAGCAAGAAGCAAGATTTGCACTTGCCTGCTGTAGTGTCCCGCTCCTAGCGGTTCACTATGTAAGGCTTGTGGCTTGGCTAACTCGTCGGAACCGAGTATTGGGGAAACTTACCGTCGGCATCGAATCGATCACGGACAAGTGCATAAGAACCTTTCCAATTAATGGATCGGTTTCTCTTGAAATGTGTCCAAGAGTTTTCTCTGGATGTTTTGCTGCTGGTTTTGCTGCTTGGTTTTGATGGATGCTTTTCTGAATGATTTTTGATGATTTGATTCTTGCCCGTTTTCATCGATTTGCATAGCATTCATTCTTAAGAATTCTGAGAGAAGAGAACACAACAAGACAGATTATTAACCAAACTTTTGGTGCCAATGCAGACCGACACGTGACTGAAGGCTAAGCGTGCAATGTTCCTCTCTCTCGACGATTCTCTAACTTGGTGAGTGTGGATCTCTGTGGTGGTATTGTTCCTCTCGCTATTCCTTCATGCCAACTAAATAATTGTCTTGCAACATCCGTTGATCGATATCAAGATGCTAATGCCACAAGTCAATACCACTAAGATGCTAGAGATAGAACATTGAAATGAATTGATTACACTGCAATGAACAGAACATAGAAATGATTGAATTGATGCCTAGAATGATGGTTATGAAATGCTAAGAATGATCATGTTGCCTATTACTTCAAATCTTCTATGCACACTGTGTATCGAGTCGGACACACATTCGCCTGACCATGGACAACTTGTATACAAGGATTGAGCAATAATTTCCTCGAACGGTACAGGGGCGCCTGTACCGATTCGGCCTAGGAGGAAATAATGAAGTGCTTTGGGAAACATGAGTAATGCGAGGCATCATAGAGGCTAGCTCCCTACTGTGCTGTCATCTCATTATCTTGAAGTCCCAAATGCAAATGAATGAATGAAAGAGTCCATATGGTTTAACAACACCAGTGGTCACATCGTGGGAATGTATGCTAATCAATGTCTTATGCAGGGGCGGTAAGTATATTATTATTATCCTGTATCTTATGCAGGAAAGCTGGATTCGGCTAATAGTAAACTAAACATGGTTTATTGAACTACCATGTCACTTGAATTGTGATTTACTCTAAATGTCGCCTGTCCCTTATAAGTTCATATCTTTAAAATGCTTGTCATTAATAAAATGTTGGTTTAGCTGAGTGGGCCAACGGGGCTCACCAGCGCATTGTTATAATGTGCTGACCCCTCCTCCACAGGTACTGGAGAAGGCTCGGGCGCACATCGCAATTAAAGCTTTCTGAACTGCTGTTTCCTTTCAAGTTGTTTTTCCTAAAGACGCACAAAGTATTGCGGAGATTTCAAAGATAGCTGCTTATATTTCAAAGTACTAAAGGGGCGTGATGTATGAAACGGGAAATTATTTCATGGCAGCCTATCAGTTGTACTTCTTTTCATGAATCAATGTAGCCGAAAAGGCATTTCAAATATTATCGAGAAAAGTTGTATTCTGACTACAATCATCAATAAAATGAATATTTTCTTCCTATTCCGCTTGCGTAATGTTTCCGCAACTGTGGCTTATTTTTCAAATGTGATGAATTGATATAAATGTGCATGTTCTAGCCTTGTACAAGTGCAACTCTAGACTTGTACGGCATCACGCCTTAAGGACGATCGATTCGGCGTGAATCGAAGCAAAGCGAGCGATTCCCCGAATCGGGGCGTGACAAGTTGGTATCAGAGCACGGTTTCACTTCCTCGGATTTCAAAAATAAATGTTAGTCTTGATGCAAATTTTCTCGATTGATGGTGTCGATGGCGCTGGCATGAAATAATGTTCCATACAATAAGCCCATAAATATTTATGAGTGCTAATGGAATTATTTCTTTGTTGTAGAATGACCAAGGGTGATAGCTCAAAGACGAATTCATCGTCTGACCCGATTGAGAAACTGATTAAGCAAATGGAGGCTCAGAGGAAGCAAAGCGAAGCTCAACATCGCGCGCTTCAGGAGAAGCTTCAGTATCAGTTTCAGGAGCAGCTGGATGCTCAACAAAAGCAAGTTGATAGTCTAACTCAGATTGTCATCAAGCTGTCGGCCGATTCTAATGTTTCTGCAAAGGCCGCAGCAACCAAGACCGTGGATGCCGGCAGAGAAACCTGAGACGCCGACACGGAAGAGGACGCTTCAAGTTCTCTGAATTTAAAAGTTGCGACCCCCTGAGTTTGATGGAAAGAGGAGCTAGATGAGGTGATGGGCTTCTTGAACACACTAGAGGGCTATTTCCGAATGTTAGAGATTCAGGGCAGTAAGAAGTGGAGTGTACTGCTGTACAACTTCACCTCAAGGCCCAGGAATGGTGGATTTCGCAGAGACGGGCACTTTGCGGAAATA